>ML258009.1:27917-48005 GCA_005239495.1 Nicotiana undulata | reverse complement strand
AGGGCGTCATGAGATTTGGGAAGAAGGGTAAGCTGAGTCCGAGGTTCATTAGCCCTTTTGAGACATTGCAGCGGGTTGGGAGGTTGCTTACGAGTTGGCCTTGCCTCCAAACCTAGCAGGTGTTCATCCGGTATTCCACGTGTCCATGCTCCAAAAGTATCACGGTGACCCGACTCATGTTTTGGATTTCAGCTCAGTCCAGTTAGACAAGGATCTATCATATATTGAGGAACCAGTGGCCATTTTGGACAGGCAGGTCAGAAAGCTCAGGTCGAAGGATATTGCTTCAGTTAAGGTGTAGTGGAGGGGTCATCCGGCCGAGGAGGCGACTTGGGAGACCGAGCAGGATATGCGGAGTCAGTACCCTCATCTATTCACAGCTTCAGGTATGTTTCTATACTCGTTCGAGGACAAACAATTTTCTTAAGAGGGGGAGAATGTAACGACCTGGCCGGTCGTTTTGAGAGTTAGCGCCCCGATCCCCTAATAACTGATTCTCCTATGTCTTAATATGTTAATGGAACGAGTCGGAGCATTGAGTGATGAAAATTAGAGTGTTTTTGGACATATAGTCCTTTAAGATGAGCTTGGACCTTAGAAATTGGACCGCAGCGGGAGCTGTGTGAAGGCAGATTCGGAATGGAAATCTGTCAACTCCGTTAGCTCCGTTGGGTGATTTCGGGGTTGGGAGCGTGTTCGGAATGTGTTTTCGAGGCCAGACGTAGATTTAGGTTTGAATTGGCGAAAGTCAGAATTTCGGCGATTTCGGCCGATAGGTGAGATTTTGATATCGGACTCGGAATGGAATTCCGAAAGCGACAACAAGTCCGGAATGTCATTTATGGCTTGTGTGCAAAAATTGAGGTCATTCGGACGAGTTTAGACATGTTTCGGTGTCGAATGTGAATTCTTGAAAATTCCTAAGTTCATAGGCTTGAATCAATGGATATCTGATGATTTTGATGTTATGAGACGTGTTTTTAAGGCTCGACTAAGTCGGAATGAGGTGTTGGGGTCATTTGGTTGTTTTGGTTGAGGTCCCGAGGGCCTCGGGGTCATTTCGAATGCTTAACGGAAGAATTTGGGACATGGAAAATTGCTGAACCAGGCTCCTTCTGGTGTTTTCGCACATACGAAGGAATTCCCGCAGGCGCGATCTCGCAGGAGCGGCCCCCTAGCCGCAGGTGTGAGGTTGGGCCAGGCCTTCCCAGACTCCGCAGGTGCGATTGGGTTTATGCAGGTGCGGAACCGCACCAGCGATAAAAGGCCCGCAGGTGCGACCTCTGCCCAGCTTAAGTGAAACCCGCACCTGCGATACCTTTTCTGAAGGTGCGGTACCGCAGGAGCGATGAAAGGGACCGCAGGCGCGGAAATCCCTGTTCTTATTCCAAAAATCCGAGGGTTGTGTTATTTCACCATTTTGAGTTGTGGGAGCTCGGGAGAGACGATTTTTGAGAGGATTTTCAGCTGGGTAATCATGGTAAGCGATTTCTAACCACCATAGGTTAATTTCCACGTTCCTAATATTAATTCCCACCCGTGAATTCATAATCCTTGAGTTGAAATTGGGGGAAATTGGAAGAAACTTCATAAACCTAATTTTGGGATTTTGATGGGGTATTTGACCTCCGATTTGAGAGATTTTCATATGGTATGACTCGTGAGTGAATAAGGATTTGGAAAATGAAAAATTTTACCCGATTCCGAGACGTGGGCCCGAGGGGCGTTTTGGTTAATTTTTCTAAATTCGCGTATGAGTTCCAAATTTATTAGTTACTTTGATTTCTTGAATTTATATTTACATTATACCATAGAAATGAATAGATTTGGGCCACCCGGAGTTGGATACTCGTTGCAAGAGCGTGATTATTGATTGATTTGCACAGTCGAGGTAAGTGGCTTGCCTAACTCTGTGTTGGGGAATTTCCCTTAGATATTTTGACTGGTTTTTACTATAAAAACCCCGTGTACGTGAGGTGACGAGCGCGTGCATGGGACATTTTCACGGAAATTCCATTGTTATTTCTACAACATGCCTCAATTTCAATTCTATTATAACTGTCATCGATTGAGCTGAATAACAATTTAATATTTTATCATAACCACCGATTTTACTTGATTTTTCCCTCGTTACTACTGTTTGAAAACAGTTTGAGTACTTTACCCGTATTTATTAATGATTTTCCCCAAACTCTGAAACTTCGCTTTATCCGATATATATATATATATATATATATATATATATATATATATATATATATATATATATATATATATATATATATATATATATATATTTATTCTTGCATTGCATATTTAAATTGGAACTACGGAGCGAGATCCGGGAGCTTTCCCCCTGTACTGCATTGCATATTTAAATTGGGACTACCGACCGAGATCCGGGAGCTTTCCCCTTGTACTGCATTGCATATTTAAATTGGGACTACGGACCGATATCCGAGAGCTTTCCCCCTGTACTACATTGCATATTTAAATTGGGACTACAGACCGAGATCCGGAAGCTTTCCTCCTGCACTGCATTGCATATTTAAATTGGGACTGCGAACCGAGATCCGGGAGCTTTCCCCCTGTACTGCATTGCATATTTAAATTGGGACTACCGGCCGAGACCCGGGAGCTTTCCCCCTATATTGCATTGCACGATCATCACTTGAGTTATATGTTGTGCCGCACTGAGATTCATTACTCTTTTCTTATGGTCTTTACTTTGAATTGCCGTTAATTATTACTGTTTACTTAACTGTTAACTATATCTGTCTTATTTTTCAATTGCAAACTTAGTAGAGCCTCAACTTGACCTCGTCACTACTTGACTGGGGTTAGGCTTGGCACTTACTAGGTACCAAATGTGGAGTACTCACGCCCTTCTGCGCATGTTTTTCCCATGTGCAGATCCAGGTCCTAGTACGCGATATCTCACCTAGCCAGCAGCAGCAGTATCAGGAGACTCGAGGTATAATCTGCAGCGTCCGCAGATCTCCGAGTCCCCTTCCTATCTTGAAGTTGTAGTACTTGTAGATGAAACTATACGGTCTTCTCTTTTCCAGTTGTATACATTGAGCAGTAGAGTAGCTTATGATGTATGGTGATATTTCGGGTTCTGGGTAAAGTAACTGTTAATGTCGAGCGGCGTCGACTTAATCAGGATTTATTTCACTTAATGTTATTTTATCTGTTTATTCTAAATTTCGCTTGAGGCATAGGCTTACCTAGTCGTCTAGACTAGGTGCCGTCACTAGACCCAGTCAGAGGGAGAATTGGGTCGTGACACCTCGGGATCCACAAGTGTGGTTCCCGGCCAAATAGCTTTGTGAATTTGTGCAACTTAACAAATAAACAAATAAAGGCTCAAATAAGAGGGGATTTAAGTTTTAAGCATACAAAGTGTTTGAAAATAATTAGAGAAGAGATAAGTTTTGGAAAAAGGGTTACAGTCTAAGCATTTAAAGGATATCCTAGGTTTGCAATAATAAGGATCACATCAATGCAATACCCGGTATGCCACTCCTCAAAGAGGGGCTACACGTGGTATTAGCGCATCGGTCATCATATCCATATTCTACCCTTTCCCACCCCGTGGAGGTAATTAAAGCGCGTAATGGTCACGAACTCTATTGCGTGCTGTTACCCGTTCCTTCTTATCAGTCCCGGAGGAGGTTAGGAGTACTATCCTAAAAAGAGGTACTAGGCAGACCCTCAGGTTTGAAAGGTAAAATTCTAAAGCGACAAATAAAGAACACATAGGATTGCAGTAAATGGGAACACATAAGAGCATGAAAGAGGCTCAAGTTTACCTCCGCAGATAATGCACATAAATAGCACGACTCAAACACACGTAAGGACATCATTCAAATTCAAAAACCTAAGATAGGGTGTCTAAGTGAGTTCAGAAGATAAACAAATATGTATGTCTATTTTATTACTCAGAAAGCCCTAATCAGTTTTGCCTACTGATTTTAAAAAGAACATGTTAGCCCTTAGATAGTAAACGTAATCAAATCAACATTCAATTTTAAAGAGATTGATTACCTAAGGCGTTCCTAGGCGTGGGGTTGGACATAATAGCTACCAGAATTATTAAATAGTTTAGAGGTTGTTTTACCTAAAAAAAACATGTTGTTCTAAGTGATGTAAATCTGAGAATGCAAAGTCAGTTACCAATTTCTATTAAAAAGCAGACATGATAATCGTATGCAAGACTATTTCATCCCTTTCATAAATTAGCAGTTTAAACTTAGGAGTAGTTAATCAAATGCAAACGAAATCCTAGAGCATGGTATCTAATATGCACATATAAATGCAGGACGGTTAAGACATAATTTCAGGATGGGTGGAATTCCTAAAGCATGATTTCTAAAGTGCACAAAGAGCTGCAGGATGATTGAGACATGATTTCGAATGCGCATGAGCGACAATTTTATGTTGATTTTATTACACTAGGAGCAAGATTTCTAAATGGTGGAAATATAAATTAAAGACATGTTGTACGTCAAAGTAATAAACATGAGAGCCTTAAAGACATGATATCTAATGCATGTTTGGCAGGGTTTGAATGAACATGTTGATCCTAAGCATGATTCTAATGACGATATAGAGAATATAAAGAACTTAAGGCATGATTTCTACTCTTGTATATCTACGGCATGCATAGTTATCCCTTTCCCTTTTCATTATCCATCCCCAAGAGTTGTTTACAATAAGTTATTACAGACCATGTGTCACGACCCAAACTGGAAGATCATGACTAGCACCCGCGCCATACTTGCCGAGCACCAATGTATATTTTATCTAACCTTCTTATTATCTTTAAGGGATAACGATATCAATATAAATGGTATATATGGATCATGAACAAACATCACATGGGATGACAAGATTGCTAAGAAATTACATAAAAGGTACGAGCTAGAACGCTGCCATGAAAGACTATACAACAAAAATTAGCCAACAGGGTAAACCAAACTATACATGAGTCGACACCTATCTTTGAGCCTATAAAGGAGCATAACTAATGCAACATAGCCGGAACAGGGCCACGACATACACATAACATCTATAACAAAATGAATACCAAGACCACGGCAAGTTCGGAGAAGGGATCTCGCCTATAACCGCTGAACATGAAAGCCTACTGTGGTGGGGGAGCTGCGTCTACCTGTCTATCAGGACCTGCAGCACGACATGCAGCGTCCACAAATAAAAAGGATGTCAGTACGAATAAAGTACTGAGTATGTAAAGCAGGAAAACATAAATAAGAACAGTAATGTAAAGAGAGATGTAGGAGATACAACATGTAGCATCTGAGTGCTTCTAAGAGATAGTAACATGAAATGAATGATACATATATACACATAATCTTTTTAAAACATCCACCTCTGTGGGCATCATCATCATCATAAAACATTCGCCTCTGTGGGCATCATCATCATCACATCATACCCGGCCTCAAAGAGGACTCGGTAAACCCAACTAATCAGTGGTTGCACAATAGGTGCCATACCCGACCGACTATAGTGCGGCTCGGTAGAGTAAAATAGATACATATATATAATGCATGCATGACTCATTGGAATCATGTTCTGAACATTTCGGAGTGACGTAAGGTCGATATCTCCGTACACATCATTAGGGCTAACTCTTCATCGAATATCTTATAAGAATCAGGAAGTACCAACAACATTGATAACATAAGAATAATAGAAGCAACCTCAACATCAATTGTTCCATAAGAAGGGAAACAATGTAAGTATTGCTAGCTTCTAAGAGTCGAGTATCTTTGGAAGCTCATTCATTGAATTACGTACAATTAGATTCGTGCAAAGGAAAGAAAGGTATAGGCTCACATACCTTTTATATACTGCCCCAACCTCAAGCTACATAAATGTCACAACTCGTTAATCTACAATAAGAGAAACGACATTATCGTTATCGTTTAAGCATTATAACTATTATGTATCGACCACAACCTATTTTAAGATGAAACGGACAACACCTCCCCTATGTATATGACTTCACACAAGTCAAAAAAATCACCAAACAGCCCAAACAACATCAATAATAATCATATTGAGCCTCCCAAAACAGTCCACACACAACCTAATCACTTCATACATAAGATGACCACCGTAGTCGTGTCAAACGACCCGGAAATGTTACAACGAAAACCCTACATCTATATGGTGTTTCTCCACACCCTTCCTCCTCCAAAACTCCACAAAATATTAGTAAAACACGCAGTCCAACAACAATACAAAACAGTCCGCTACTAGTCAAATAACTCAAACTCACGGCTTCCGATCACCGTCCCGTGAGTTCTAACTATTAGGAAAACATTTATCAACCTTCCTTGATATTTAAGCACTTAAATACAGATATTAGGCATTTCTTAACTATGAAGTAACTTCCAAAACTCTAACTACAAATAAAAAGGAGAGGCGGTATAATGACACTTACGTCATAGTGATCATTTTGATGTTATTGCTTCTCGATTGCATGCCAGGGATGATATTCTTCTTTACAACCCTAGAAGATAGCTTGAGGTTATGTTTATGGGTGTTCTCTGTTAGTTTTATGCTGAATAATGAAGAGAAAGCCGACCTAATGTTTATATATATCAAGTTTTGAAAAGTCAAAGAGGTACTAGCCTGGCACCCTAGGATTGGTCCATCTTCCGACGCTTATATCTTTTTATCCTGATGTCGTATGAAAGAACGGTTAAGAGAGTTGGAAACTACATTCCAATCCCTTCAAGTTGGTATATAATATGTCCCAATAAGACCTCATATAACACATGAAATGTATTTCTCAAAAAGCTCGAGTGATCAACCTACTTGTCACTTATGATGTCTGCGCAGCCTCGCGAAACTGCAAATATCTCTCTACTTCTACGTCTTATCGATGAAAGGTTAAATGAATTGGAAACAACACTCATAGATATTAAATTTGGTTGTATATCATCCAATAATTCAAAGTATATTGGGAGAAAAACTCAGTTACATTTGACCTAATTTTCAGCACATTATGAGTCTAACTTGTGAAGACCTTTGCCGACTTATGTTCCACAACTTGCTTGACATCAAAATGTAGAACACAACTATCATACGATAAATGTTAAATCATAGCATAACCTCCTTATCATGTAATGAACCATAGTCTCACCCTAAAGTACAATTTATAACATTCCAAACTCGTCGACTTTCGACGAAACTTATTTTCTTCAATTGGTTTAGCTTCTAAGCTTTCCAACCCTCTTGGTACTCATTATTCATGATATTATATATTTGTAACCTCCAATATAACATGATTAACTTACTTTATATTCCATCAAATATAATCTTATTTCTGAGCTTACATCAATTGACTTACGATGTATTCTTACGTACAAAAACATGGGGTGTAACATCATTCCCCCCTTTGGAACATTCGTCCTCGAATGTTCAATAATGCACTTTTCCATATCTTAAGCAATAACTCTTACTAATAATTTAATATTGTCTTTTCCATCTAGGGAGTTGTTCGGTGAATAAATCCAAAGTCTAGAACATTCCCCCCTTTAGGCCTCTTTCTCACACCACGACTTGTGGTCGAACTCCTCTCAATGTCATAACTATTTCTACCTTCTTTCATGCAGCCTAGAAAATTCTAACCTTGAATGTGCGCCAATGCGACTCTTATCTCCTTTTTTATTTCTTGTTAGCTTTTAACCTATCTTTAGGATTCACTTGGTGAACATATATTGTACTATGACAAGATGTCCCTCTGGGCATCTATAGGTGTACTAATGTTCTTTGTTTGGTATTTTGTTGAACTTACTACTATTGCTATATCTTGTTTCATAGCCCCAATTATATATGCTTATGGCTTTGCCACTACTAGGTAGGTCATACAATACCATAACTCTTACTTCGGTTTATTATTATGGAGACTTGCCACCCAACTCCAGGTCATACTATACTAATGCCCTGTAGCCTCTTGCTTATAAGTGTGGTGCACAACACACCCATAAACAAGACTCTACTAGACACGGCTCATAGACAACCCCTAGGACAGACCTACTCTGATACCAAGTTTTGTCACGACCCAAATTGGAGGATCATGACTAGCACCCGGGCCATACTTGCCGAGCACCAACGTATATTTTATCTAACCTTCTTATTATCTTTAAGGGATAACGAGATCAATATAAATGGTAGATATGGATCATGAACAAACATCACATGGGATGACAAGATTGCTAAGAAATTACATAAAAGGTACGAGCTACAATGCTTCCATGAAAGACTATACAAAAAATATTAGCCAACAGGGTATACCAAACTATACATGAGTCGACACCTATATATGAGCCTCTAAAGGAGCATAAGTAATGCAACATACCCGGAACAGAGCCCCGACATACCCATAACATCTATAACAAAATGCATACCAAGACCACGGCAAGTCCGAAGAAGGGATCTCGCCTAGAACCGCTGAACAGGAAATCCTACTGTGGTAGGGGAGCTGCGTCTACCTGTCTATCAGGACCTGCAGCACGACATGCAGTGTCCACATATAAAAAGGACATCAGTACGAATAAAGTACTGAGTATGTAAGGCATGAAAACATAAATAAGAACAGTAATGTAAAGAGAGATGTATGATATACAACCTGTAGCATCTGAGTGCTTCTAAGAGACAGTAACATGAAATGCATGATACATATATACACATAATCTTTTTAAAACATCCGCCTCTGTGGGCATCATCATCATCATAGAACATTCGCCTCTGTGGGCATCATCATTATCATATCATACCCGGCCTCAAAGAGGACTCGGTAAACCCAACTGATCAGTGGTTGCACAATAGGTGCCATACCCGGCCGACTATAGCGCGGCTCGGTAGAGTAAAATAGATACATATATATAATGCATGCAGGACTCATTGGAATCATGTTCTGAACATTTCGGAGTGACGTAAGGTCGATATTCTCCGTACACATCATTAGGGATAACTATTCATCGAAAATCTTATAAGAATCAGGAAGTACCAACAACATTGATAACATAAGAATAAGAGAAGCAACCTCAACATCAATTGTTCGATCAGAAGGGAAACAATGTAAGTATTGCTAGCTTCTAAGAGTAGAGTATCTTTGGAAGCTCATTTATTGCATTACGTACAATCGGATTCGTGCAAAGGAAGGAAAGGTATAGCCTCACATACCTTGTATATACTGCCCCAACCTCAAGCTACGCAAATGTCACAACTCCTTAATCTATAATAAGAGAAACGACATTATCGTTATCGTTTAAGCGTTATAACTATTATGTATCGACCACAACCTATTTTACGATGAAACGGAAAACACCTCTCCTATATATATGAATTCACACAAGTCAAAAAATCACCAAAAAGCCCAAACAACATCAATAATAATCATATTGAGCCTCCCAAAACAGTCCACACACAACCTAATCACTTCATACATAAGATGACCACCGTAGTCGTGTCAAACGACCCGGAAATGTTACAACGAATGACACGCTCACAACCCTACATCTATATGGTGTTTCTACACACCCTTACTCCTATAAAACTCCACAAAACAGTAGTAAAACATGCAGTCCAACAACAACACAAAACAGTCCGCTACAAGTCAAATAACTCGAACTCACGGCTTCCGATCACCATCCCGTGAGTTATAACTATTAGGAAACACATTTATCAACCTTCCATGATATTTAAGCACTTAAATACAGATATTAGACGTTTCTTAACAATGAAGAAACTTCCAAAACTCTAACTACAAAGAAAAATGAGAGGCGGTATAATGACACTTACGTCGTAGGGATCGTTTTGATGTTATTGCTTCTCGATTTCATGCTAGGGATGATATTCTTCTTTACAACCCTAGAAGATAGCTTGAGGTTATGTTTATGGGTGTTCTCTGGTCGTTCTATGCTGAATAATGAAGAGAAATCCGACCTAATGTTTATATATATAAAGTTTGGAAAAGTCAAAGAGGTACTAGCTTGGCACCCTAGGATTGGTCCATCTTCCGACACTTATATCTTTTTATCCTGATGTCGTATGAATGAACGGTTAAGAGAGTTTAAAACTACATTCCAAGACCTTAAATTTGTTATTTAATATGTCCCAATAAGACCTCATATAACATATGAAATGTATTGCTCAAAAATCTCTAGTGATCAACCTACTTGTCACTTATGATGTCTGCGCAGTCTCGCGAATTTGCAAATATCTCTCTACTCCTACGTCTCATCGATGAACTGTTTAATGCATTGGAAACTACACTCATAGATCTTAAATTTGGTAGTAGATCATCCAATAATTCCAAGTATATTTGGAGAAAAACTCAGTTACATTTGACCTAATTTTCAGCACATTATGAGTGTAACTTGTGAAGACCTTTGCCGACTTTTGTTCCACAACTTGCTTGACCTCAAAATGTAGAACACAACTATCATACGATAAAAATTAACTCATAGCATAACCTCCTTATTATGTAATGAACCGTAGTCTCACCCTAAAGTATATTTTATAACATTCCAAACTCGTCGACTTTCGACGAAACTTATTTTCTTCAATTGGTTTAGCTTCTAAGCTTTCCAACCCTCTTGGTACTCGTTACTCATGATCTTATATATTTGTAACCTCCATTGTAACATGATTAACTTACTTTATATTCCATTAAATATAATCTTATTTCTGATCTTACATCAATTGACTTACGATGTATTCTCACGTACAAAAACATGGGGTGTAACACCATGGATCATGAATTACATAATTGAAATAGAGAAAAATAAGAAGCTATTATATAGAGAGCCTACAGATAGACCCAAGTCCTCCAAACCTCATTGCTATATGATATTTCACAGCCTTTCTCATAATCCGGGTGTGTCAAAGTTCCCTAAGGACCTCAAGGGCTCCCGCGCAATGCTCACACCCAGATTTCCACAGTCATAGTAGAATAAGTGCAGTGTGGAAGTGCCAGCCTCAGTGTGTCAGAGTTCAGAGGGAGCTCAAGGGTCCCAAAGCCGTGCTCACACCAAGGGGGCAGAACTTAAAGGTCTAAGAATAAAGTGAAGTGCAGGATGTGATTTGAAAAGAGTTGACTTAAAAGAACATTTCTAAAAAAATAGTTTATTTGAAATAGTTTGCAAAATAGTAAGTGAGTGGTTTAGGGAAACAGTTTCAGAACAATTAACCAGCACCAAACAGCACACAGTGCATAGAGACAATACAAACAAGGGAGCAGGGATTGGGGACACATAGAAACAGATTGGGATACCAGTTAATAGAGTATCACAGCCTGTACAGAGCCCAAACAGACATAGTTTGTCACAAAAGGTTCATGCCAAGGACTAAACAGAAATAGATAAATAGAGTACTAGAGCACATAATAAACATAGCCACACATAGGTTCAGAGAAGGTTTGGAGTATGGTATGTGTTCAAGATTACATGGAGACTAGGTAACACATAGTGCAATTGTAGTATACTAGGAATCACAGAAGACATAAGCAGAATTATATTAAAACATGCAAGGGGTAGTACACATGCTGAGGCTAAAGGGGAAAGGTACTAAGAACTAAAACAACAGAGCATACAAAACTAGTTGCAAATAAGACAACAGAACCATAAGTAGAAGCAGATTAGGCATAGGATGAATTGAAATACCCAAAGAAACATATTATTTTGAAGCTTAAACATAAATTGGAGACATACCAGTTGGAAGGATAACAGGTACAGAATGAAAAGTAAGCAAATAGAATAACTAGTCTTGGCTTTCAGCCGACTAGTAACAACAAGTAATCAAGAGAAGAACAGTAGAGAGTATGTGTGTGAGTAAGAGAGAGTTTTTGAACAATGTGTGTGTTCGTCCTATGCTAATGAAAGACCAAAGCATTTATAGTTTGAAAACAGGTAGCCAAAAAAGGTAAACTAACAAATCAACAGTAATTATAGAAGTACACACCAATTAGAATCAAATTAGTATAAAGACTTCCTTCAATTAAGGAATCACATTCGAGCAGTAATGGCCAGTGATAAAATAAGGAAAGAAAATCGTATGAGGCTGATTGTAGCACATAAGAAAATAGTATAAGTGTAAATTAGGTATAGAGCATGCAACTAAAGCCAAGTTCAGAAATTCTAATTAAGGAAAATACATATGAATTATTTTGACAATAACATTAAATATGAAAATAAGGCAAGAGATAAATTTAAATTCCGAAAATCAGTAGAGAAGTCCTTGAGTGAGGTCTTAATTACGGGAAGTCAATATTGAATCAAGGAAAATATTACACGTTTAAGGGAAGACTCAAAAATCAGTAGAGAACATTGTGCAAAACTAGTAAAGTGTCAATCATAGAGATTAAGGGATTCACAGATAGAAAACAATACTAAGTTTAGGGGAATTAGCATAAGCTTATGAGAATAAACATAATAACTCCTAATAGACGAGAATCAACAACCCTAAAAGGCAAATACAGGGTAAAATCACATAAATCAGGGATTCACATAGAGCATGGCCTAATTAACAGAATAAATGTAGTATAGGCAGGGGAAGTGAAGGTTCAACAACATTAATGAACAAAATTACATAATAGGCAAGAATAATTGCAGCCAGAAACCCTAACAACTAAACGTAGGGTAAAAAATGGTAGAATCACGGAGTACTCATGAGAAACAGTAGTCATAATAAAATAGGTAAACATGTTATCGCAAATAAACTTAGAACCATAGATTAAAGCTAAGAAAATTGGGGGGTTTTAACAAAATTAATCGATCAAAGGGGAAATTTTAAATAATGTTTAAACACACTGAAAATCATAGGATAATGCTAAAGGAAATCATAAGGAGAACTGTTTTTTCGAAAAAAAAGGTTTAAAACCCTAGTTTGAAAGAATGAAGAACCGTTTAGGGAAAACGGAAAGTCTTTAAGGAAAACATGAAAATAACTCAAAATATGTATAGATCTGTTACAGATCTAGAGACATTGAGAGTTTAGAAGTTAGGTTTTCAAAGGGATAACCCAGAGAGAGAGAGAGAGAGAGAGAGAGAGAGAGAGAGAGAGAGAGAGAGAGAGTCGGCATAGAAACCACAGGTCTAGCCGGAAAGTAGGGAAATCTTACAGGAGGTCGAGCCATGAAAGCCTGAGACAAGCCAAAGGTGTGAGAGAGTGAACCCAGGTCTCTTGAAGACCTTAGAGATAGCAACACCGGTGTAAGGGAGCCATGAGAGGCCTGAAGATGGTGAGGACTTCATGGTTTCCGGGAAGAGGCGACCGGAGAAGACGAACGGACCTCATCGGAGGTGGAGAGACTGGAAGTCTCTAAAGGGAACTAGAGAGATAGAGAGAGAGTAGAGAGATGAGCGTCTGAGTGAGAATGAGGGACCGGGGGGGGGGGGGGGGAAGTGTTAGGTCTAATTTAGGTAAATATTAATCTGGGTCGTTGATTCAAATTGATCAACGACTCAGATTGATCGAGGGTTTGGGCCGGGTAGGAATTTAAATCTGGGTTGATTAAATCAGGTGGGTTTGGGTTTAATTTATGCTACAATTGAAATTAAAAGATGGCTATTAGTTAAATACCCATTAAAATAGATAAATAATTAATAAAAATAGCTAGAAATTATAAAAAATGAAATTAATGCTAGATAAATGAAATTAAGGTAATTAGCTAATATTAAAAAATATAAAATGACTAATTATTGATTTAAATGGTATAAAACATACAATTAGGCTATAATTATAAAATTATTGTAATTATAGCTAAATAATGTCGAATTGGCTAATTTGTGAAATAATTAAATCCTAATAGGATTAAAAATGATATATAGAGCTGGGAAATACTTTGAAATTGTTTGTAAAACAACTTATGCATAATTATTGAATAAAAATACTGAATAAATTGGAAAATAAATTAAATAAAAATATGGAAAATTATGGAAAAATGCCAGTTATCATGAAAAGTGATTTTGAAGGCATATATGCAAATTTTAAAAATATTTTTGAGAAAAAATTGGGTATCAACATCAACCCTTTTGAGTCTTTTAACTTTTTCTTTGGCAACCATGTTACAAGCTTCTTATTGATTTTCTTATGGAACCATACCTCCCTAAGTAATTTAAAGTATGAATATAGGCTAAAAGCCTAAGTTTGGGGGTGAAGGTGGAAAATGTTGTGATGTGGAGGTTTCTCAAAAAGTGAATAGTGTTATAAAAAAATAATAAGGAATTGTGAATAAATGGAAGATTAGGTGATATAAAATTAAAAAAGAAAAAAGAATAAAGAGTGGAAAATTTTCTTGAAGGAGGACTTTGATTGTTGGAAAAGTGTAATGCTTAGGGAGGTTTTGAGTCACTCTTACCAAATTGTGCCCTACCTTAACCAAAAGCCTAAACTACAACCCTTTAAGTCCTAATTGATATTGAACCGAGTATGCCTACATTAGTGGAGAAATACATGAAGTGCAAGCCTATGGTACTACTTTTGTGCATTTGAATATCTTTGAGAGAGAGAGATTTGATTCTTTCCATTACACATCCCATTGATTTGAATTGCAATTTATGAGTTTGTGATTCTCTCTTAAAGTGTGAGGGCACATGAGATTCGAGTCTTGAATTTAATCTCATTTTCAATTGGGAGGAATGAGCGAGGGAAGACAATTGTGTTAGAGAGGCAAATTTTGAATCTTTAGTGTCATGACTTGGTTGCTACTTTGATTAATGTAGTGTTTGAGCACTTGAATTGAAATAAAATGTGTGAAAAGTTGGTGATTCATATGCCTTCGATTAATTGTTGGTACCAACCGAAGTAACTAGATTGTGCCTAAATTGACCCTTTTTGACTGAAAATGATATTTGGTATGCCATTGAGTTTAAGTGATCATATTCTTGTAGGATGTTCTTAGTTTTTGAATTGGTTGAGGACAAGCAATAGTTTAAGTTTGGGGGTTTGATAAGTTGGTATTTTACCACCTTATCTCCTCTTAAAACTTAGTCTTTTGTAGAATTTTGGTGAGAAATTAAGGCATTTATTGATGTTTATTGGTATATTTTAGGTGTCAACTGATTTAGAGGTGATGTTAAAGAAATCGAGTGAAAACAAGTCAAAAAAGGAACTAAAAGGGAAAATGGACCTCTGCCCAGTGACTTACCCTTCGCGAACGCGAAGGTCCAATACAAACGCGTAGCTTCAGGAAGCCAGACCTTCGCGAACGTGTGGAACACACCGCGAACGCGAAGGTTCAAGAATCATAACACTACAAACGCGTTGCAGTAATCGCGGACGCGAAGCTTGAAGATCATATACCTTCGCGAACGCGAGGGTACTGACACGAACGCATAGGGTGTTTTCGGTGCAGAAATGGAATTTCATATTTTTAATCCCCAAACCATTTAATACACGACCTAGCCTACTGGAAAAATATCTTTGGCTTATTTTCAGTCTTGAAGACTAGAGAAGAACATTTTTGGAAGCTAGGGTTTGCACACACAATTGGGTTTTGAAGATTTGAAGCTTGTGGTTAAGGATTTCTTACCCATTTATGTTTATTTCTTCATTTTCTTGCTTTGTATTGAATATTTAAGTGTGTAGTATTTATTTCCAACACTTAATCTTGTTTATGGAAATATTCATGTTTAAAGTGTGGATTAAATACCTTGTTGTGCTTATGTATTGAATGATTTTTCATCTTTTATAAAGTGAGTTATTGTTTATTTAATTATTCTTGTTCTTTAATGTTTTCAAAGGGATTAGATAACCCTAGGTCTCACCCATTAACTCCGAATTAATTTTGGGGAAGAAATTTTGGGGTTGGAAAAAATTAATTAACAAGAACTTGAGGCTTTAACCCTCTTTTTATAGATTCTACCTAGGAATAGGATTGAACTACTTGTAGCCATATCCTGGTGTGCTTAATCTCTTAATTGGGTTAGGAATAATTAAATTAGGAAGTCTTGTTAGTCTTTGGAAGAAGCTAATTAAGAATTATTATCCATGTCTAATTAACATAAATTCGCTCATATTTTTAAAATCATGAAACACATTGGATCGTTACTTGAGTGTAATTCCTTATGCGTCCATACTTGTAGACATTGATCATTTTACTTGCTTTCTAGGTTAGTTTATATTTTTGCATTTAGATATAAATATTTTCTAAACCAAACTCTAAGAGTTTGGCACTTCACGATAAGTGATAATTCTCTTACATTAATCATCGCCGACATATTGTTCTCTGTGGGATTCGATCTCAACCTAGTTGGGTTATTATATTTGACAATCGACCACTTTACACTATTTTAAAGTGTAATTTGAGCGTATCAGGCCCAGAAATCGCCAATGCGACACATATGTCTCAAATGCGAAGGCAATAGGAATTTCGAAAGGTTCGCAATGATCGCACTTGTGATAACCGCAGTCTGTTAAGTGGGATTTTAGACGGGATTTTCACCCATTTTTCAATTCTCTCAAACCCTAAACCTCCATAGGCGATTTTCCAAAGACTAAAACTTCTCCAAATCATAGGTAAGTGATTCTTAATTAATTCCTTTCAATCCTTAACAACTTTTAACAATATTTCAACCTAGATTCTAGAGTTTTCATGGTAAAAATTGGGATTTTTGGGTAGATTTTAGGAATTTCGAAATTAGGGAATTTAGACCTCGAATTGAGGTCGGATTCCAAAACTAATTTTATATCCGGGCTCGGGGGAGAATGGGTAAACGAGTTTTGGTCCGAACCTCGAGTTTAGACAAAGTGGGCCCCGGATCGATTTTTTGTCTTTTGATAGGAAAAACTTAGGGAAACCATAGTTTTACATTAAAGTTAGTACCTTTAGCACTAATTAATAATATTGAACTAATTATGATTATATTCGAGTGAGTTGAAGGCCAATTCTAAAGGAAAGGTTGTGCTTGAGCAGTGAGTGACCTGCGAATTCGAGGTAAGTGTTTGGTCTAACCTTGACTTGAGGGAATAAAAAACCCCGATTTAAATAATATGCGAAATTGCATGTATGTGGTGTATAGGTGAGGTGACGAGTATCTATGCACCACCAAATTATGTGTTTAGCATATTCCATTCCCCATTCCCAATTTATTTCCTTCCTGTCTTAATTGCTTTGTGTCTTAAATGCTTAATTGGTTTTGTTGAATGCTGCCTCTTATCTGGAAGTATTAGTTGTTTTCTATTCTCATTGTGATACACTGTTGGTTTAGCTGGTTGTCAGTGTTTTATGATCCATTCCGGTTGGTTTCACTATGTATGGAAGTTAGTGAAGCTTCTGAATAGTAGAGTTTTCGATTTACCATTGTTGAGACATAAATATTGTGAAAGACTTGATTTAAATTGTGAAACCTTTATTATAAATGAGGAAATGTGATTGTCTGGTAGGAGCGGGTTGTACGCCGCAACAAGGAGTAATAAGGGTGGACAGGTGGGATCGGGTTGCACGCCGCAACAGGAGAAATAAGGGTGATATATATATAGGGAGGAGCAATAAGGGTGGACATGTGGGAACGAGTTGCACGCCGCAACAAGGAGCAATAAGGAGAATATTTATTTTTTACTGATTATAAAAGAACGATTGGAGTACTCACTGTTTTATTGTTGTCAATCATATTCGGCTTTTTTTGTTATTTTAAGTGAAATTTGGAAGTTCTTGTAAGGACTGGTTATAGCTGAGATCAGGAAAAGTTAGTTGAGTTATTTTATTAATTGTTGCAAGTTGCTGTTTATTTAGTTTATTATTCCCTTCTTGCTTTATTATACATTGTTTACAGGTTATATTATAAATACCTCACCGTAGCCCCGTCACTAGTTCGTCGAGGTTAAGCTTGGCACTTACTCAGTACATGGGGTCGGTTGTACTGATACTGCACTCTGCACTTCTTGTGCAGATCCAGGTTACGCCCAGAGTTGAGTTTCGAGTAGTAGTTGAGCATTCGCACGGAGACACGAGGTAGATCTGCTGGCGTCCGCAGATTCCTGGAGTCTTCTCCCATTTAGTTACTTACTATTTTTATTTAATTCAAAATAGTTATATACTATTTCCTTCAGCCAAATACTTGTAGTATTCTTTAGTAGTTCGTGAATTGTGACTCCAGACCCTGGGTAGCTAGATATTAGTATTAGTTCCTGGTTCGTTTCATTATTTTGAGTATTTAAATTGTTATATTATTTATTGGACAGTGTTAGATTTCACATCACTTTAAACTGCCTACTTATATTTAAATGAATTTTAAAAGGAAAAATGGTTAGCTAAATTCTAACATTGGCTTGCCTAGAAAGTATGATGTTAGGTGCCATCACGATCTCGAGGGTTGGGAATTTTGGCCGTGACAATGCATGAGACCACAAATGAACTCGTCAAACATAGAGAAATCAAAGAATGTGTTGCTGACTAGTGGAGCTACACGTGATCAAGCACCTAACCTACAAGAAAGGAAATAAAATAACAGAAACAAAAAGGATCGACCTATTAATCAGAGTGGTTATGAAATTTGTAAATAAGTCTATAGTGATTATAAATCAATAACCTACAACTATGATGGGACTACCAGCGGTATTTTTCTTGATTCTGATGACATGTGGCTTGGTGAATTTTTAGTCAGTATTGGGGTCTACATATTTGAAATGATCGACCGGTCGTTTTACTTTATAGATTCTCGTTCCCCTAATTAAGGATTTTGTATGTACTTTTACTGTTTTATGACTTACAGGGATGGCCGGTCCGGTTTTGGAAGGGCTCGGGTTAAAATCAGATCACTAATTAGTTCCTTAATTGTAGCCTAAGATGACCAAGTTTGATTTGAGTCAATATTTTTAATAAACGGCCTCAGAACCGAGATTTGATGGTTACATTAGGGTCGTATGATAATTTTGGACTTGGGCGTGTCTTCGGACCGAGTTTCAAATGACCACCAAGGGTTTCAGCGCTTAATGTTGAAAGTTGGTGCATTGAAGGTTTTCAAGTTCTTTAAATTTGGTTCGAAGTAGACTTTGGTGTAATCGAGGTCCTTTTGGGATTTCGAACCTTAGAATTGGTCTGTATGATGATTTATGACTTGTGCATAAAATTTGACATCATTCTGAGTTGTCTAAGTATGTTGTGACGCATTCGGAGTTGGTTGAAATGAGTTTGAAGCTTAGAAGTTAATTAACGAGGTTTTGAGGTGCGATTCTTGATTCAGCTGTTGTTTTATGTGTTATGATTCTTCGAGTAAGTCTGTAAAGTGTATATAGACTTAGTGGTGCATTTGAACAGGGTCCTGGGTGGCTCGGGTGTGTTTCTAACCACCCTGAGCATGTATGAACTTGGCTGAAAACTGTTGGTGTGCTATACGATCTCGACGATGGTCCCACAATTGTGAAGAAGAAAATTGGAGGGGCATATGATTGACCTTTGCGAACTGATATGCCGGAGAATTTCGGCACATTTAATACCATAGTGCTTAAACTATGGCTCGTTTCAAGAGCAGTTACTCTTATTAATTATAGAATTTTTGTATTTTGTAGTACACAAGGTGTAAACACTCAAGACCATGCAAAAGATAGTTAAAGAAGAGAAAAGAGGAGGAAAAAATGGCCGAATGCGATCGCATATGCAACATGCGAATCGCATTTCGAGCCTAGATATCGCATACCGCAACAGAAAGTTGAGTCAAATTTAAGGAGTGAAATTCGGTCAAATGTGCGACCGCATATCTCAAATGCGAACAGCATTTAAATCGTATCACCATCTGATGCCTGAAGCTACACTGCAAATGCGACGCACGAATGCGATCGCACATCACTAATGTGGACCGCATCTATCAAAAGCGATGAATCTCTGGGACGTAGGGTTTTGATATGCGACGAAGAAAGTGAAGATGCAAATCGCATCCCTGTTATGCGACAGGAATGCGATCGCATCTAAGCCCGACAGGGGTGTTTTTGTCCGCTTTTCACCTAAATTTTCTGCCCACTATAAAAGGATTTACTTGGATATTGTGGGTCATTCTTGTCTAGCTTTTGAACAACATTCTCTCATTAAATATTCTTCACCTTTTGGAA
>ML258009.1:0-25314 GCA_005239495.1 Nicotiana undulata | reverse complement strand
AGTCGACAAGGAGATTCCAATTATCCTCGGGAGACCATTCCTAGCAACGGGAAGAGCATTGATGGATTCGGAGCGACATGAAATCAAGTTTCGGGTAAATGATGAAGAGGTTACTTTCCAAGCAAGCAGGGGATTGAAATTTCCAAAAGCCTGATTTCGGTGATTGATTTGGTAGATGAGGTAGAGGATGCCGTTGAGATAAAAATGGTAGGAGAAAGCCTCCGTGAGGCCTTGGGAGAAATTTTGGTGAATTTCAATGTTGAAGACATTGAGGGTTATGCGGAGATGGTTAATGCATTGGAAGGTCGAGGGTCCTACACCTATGCACCGAAGAAGCTTTCTCTTGATTTGGAAAATTGCATGACACCACCTGCCAAACCCTCAATCATGGAGCCACCACATCTAGAGCTCAAACCACTTCCGGCACATTTGAGGTATGAATTTCTTGGTTCAAATACTACTTTACCCGTAATCGTGTCTTCTTCTTTGGATGATGTGCAGGTAGATTCATAGCTAAATGTCTTGCGAGAGCATCGGAAGGAAATTGGATGGACCATAGAAGATATTCGGGGAATTCCCGCCGGAATATGTGAACACAAAATTCAGCTAGAAGAGGGGAGCAAACCAAGCGTAGAGCACCAAAGGAGATTGAACCCCGCTATGCAGGAGGTGGTCAAAAAGGAGATTATTAAATGGTTGGATGCCGGGGTTGTCTACCCAATTGTAGATAGTCTGTGGGTAAGTCCAGTGCAATGCGTGCCTAAAAAATGAGGCATGACGGTGGTCCACAACGAAAATAATGAACTTATTCCGACGAGGACGGTCACCGGATGGAGGGTGTTCATGGACTACCAGAAGCTGAACAACGCTACTTGCAAAGATCATTTCCCTATGCCTTTTATTGATCAAATGCTTGATCGGCTAGCGGGAAGATCTTTTTACTGCTTCCTTGATGGATACTCCAGCTATAACCAAATCAACATCGCCTTGGAAGACCAAGAGAAAACAACCTTCACCTGTCCTTACGACACTTTTGCTTTTAGTAGAATGCCATTCGGGTTGTGCAATGCCCCGGCCACATTTCAGCGTTGTATGATGTCTATCTTCTCTGATATGGTGGAGGACTTCGTGGAAGTCTTTATGGACGATTTTTCTGTGGTGGGGGATTCATTTGAGCATTGCCTTGACAACCTCAAACAAGTGCTAAAGAGGTGTGAGGAAACCAATCTTGTGCTCAACTGGGAAAAATGTCACTTTATGGTTGATGAAGGAATCGTATTGGGCCACAAAATTTCAAAGAAGGGCATTGAGGTCGACTGGGCAAAGATAGAAATCATCTCCAAACTTCCACCTCCAATTTCGGTGAAAGGCATCCGATGTTTTCTTGGGCATGCAGGTTTCTACCGGCGTTTTATCAAGGATTTTTCAAAAATTGCAAATCCCATGTGCAAACTCCTTGAAAAAGACGCCAAGTTCGTGTTCAATGATGAATGTCTCAAAGCATTTGAGGAGCTTAAAGCAAAGCTCACCACGGCCCCTATTATTGTCACACCGAATTGGTCTCAGCCTTTTGAGCTTATGTGTGACGCCAGTTGTGTGGCTATTGGTGAGGTTATGGGACAAAGGCACAACAAAATTCTCCATCCCATCTACTATGCAAGCAAAACTCTCAATGGAGCCCAAATGAACTACACAGTGACGGAGCAAGAGCTTCTTGCCATTGTCTATGCTTTTGAGAAGTTTCGAGCTTATGTTTTGGGATCGAAGGTAATTGTGTTTACAGATCATGCTGCGCTTCGCTATCTGATGGAGAAGAAAGATGCCAAGCCGAGATTAATACGGTGGGTCCTTCTATTGCAAGAATTTGATTTCGAAGTCAAGGATCGAAAAGGAACTGAGAATCAAGTTGCGGACCACCTCTCTCGCATTGAAGAAAATGGGCGCCCGAAAGATGACTTGGACATTGATGATGCTTTCCCTGATGAGCATATTCTGGCATTAACTTCTTCATCGGCACCCTGGTATGCCGACATTGCAAACTATTTGGTGAGTGATTTTATTCCAGAGGGCTTGGAAAGTTATCAAAGGAAGAAATTTCTGAGGGATTGTCGTCAATACTATTGGGAGGAACCATTCCTGTTCCGCATCTGCACGGACAACATTATTAGAAGGTGTGTCCCGGAAGAAGAAGTAATGCCGATCCTAAAGGCATGTCATGACTCCCCAGTGGGAGGCCATCATGGAGGGAACCGGACAGCTGCAAAAGTGCTTGAATGTGGATATTATTGGCTGACTCTCTATCATGATGCACACGAAATGGTAAAATCTTGTGATCAATGCCAATGCCAAGGGTCCATCTCCAAGAGACACGAAATGCCAATGACCTTTGTCTTGGAGGTTGAAATCTTTGACGTATGGGGGATTGATTTTATGGGGCCGTTCGTTAGCTCTTGTGGGATGAAATATATTCTTGTGGCGGTGGACTATGTCTCCAAGTGGGTTGAAGCCGTTGCCTTGGCCAATAATGAAGCTAAGAGTGTAACCGCGTTCTTGAAAAGAAACATATTCACACGGTTTGGCACTCCAAGAGCAATTCTCAGTGACGGTGGATCTCATTTCTGCAACCAGGCTTTCAATAGCCTACTGGAGAAGTACGGCGTCAAGTACAAGGTAGCAACTCCCTATCATCCACAGTCTAGTGGTCAAGTGGAAGTCTCCAACAGGGAAATAAAGAACATCCTAGCAAAAACTGTTAATGCGAACCGAACCGACTGGTCAAAGAAGCTGGATGATGCACTGTGGGCATACCGGACAGCATATAAAACTCCTATAGGTACTTCTCCATACCGGCTAGTGTTTGGGAAAGCATGTCATCTGCCAGTGGAGCTTGAGCACAAAGCCATGTGGGCACTCAAAAAGTTGAATCTAGATTGGGATGAAGCTGCAAATTTGAGACTAAATCAACTGAATGAGATGGAAGAATTTCGTTTCCATGCTTATGAGAGTGCATCTATGTACAAAGAGCGGATGAAAGTGATCCACGACAAGAAGATTATGAGACAGGAGTTTCACACTGGTGACTTAGTGTTGCTATTTAACTCTCAACTCAAACTCTTTCCAGGTAAGCTCAAGTCTAAATGGTTTGGCCCTTTCAAAGTGGTAAGTGTCTCTCCCTTTGGTGCCGTAGAATTCGCAACTGAGGACGGACTCCGTACATTCAAGGTAAATGGCCAACGCATCAAGCACTACTTGGGTACCGACAGTGAAAAGCCTGTGGTAGACCAATTGGCTCTACAAGACGGTGTGTGCCCCGCTGAAGGCTGATCCCCAACAAACACCCACTTCGTCGTGCCGCGACGTTAAATCAAGCGCTTCATGGGAGGTAACCCATGTGTGGTAACATTTTTGTTTTCTTTTATTTTTCTTTCACCTTTTTACTGATTATCTGTCCTATACATAGATGTGGCTCTCAGAGCAAGGTTAACAAGCGTGTGAGTGCAGATGGCCAAACAAGCGCAAAACCAGATTATGTGCCCCTGAACAGAAAAATTTGGGCCCAAATGCGACGCATATGCGATCGCATTTGAGAAATGCGGTTCGCATATGCGCGGCAAACTTAAACAGAAAGTTCCCCAATTTGGACGTCTCATATGCGATCCATATGCCCATAATGCGATTCGCATTCGACATATGCGATCGCATATGAGACCGCATCTGGAACTAGGTAAGTCACTCATATACCGCCTTTCATCTTCTTTTAAACACAAAACAACAACAACAACAAAACAAAAAAAAAAGGGGGAGAGGAACAACAACGAGCCGAACACCAACGCACAGAGCAATCACTGAGGAATCACAAATGACTCTAATCCAACCTAAAATTCAGCTGGTAAGTCCTTCTTGTTCTCCCTTTCATGTGCATACCCGTTCTGCCCACAAATGCAAAGGTAATTATTAGTTTTGTAACCTAGGTTAACTGTTGGGCTCTTAAGAGCAATCCTCTAATTGAAATCGCACTGTGGGAGCAACTAGGGTAGTGATTCAAGTGGTAATTAGGATTGGGTGCTAGAAAATTTCAGAGAGAACCGCCATAGCTAAAGCTTGGTTTCAAACGTAGGGAAATGCGATCGCATTTCATAAATGCGGTCCGCAGTTGGGTCGCTTATGCTAACCCTAAGCTGTTGTAGAAGATGAGTTATGCGACGCAGATGCGATCGCATATCACACTTGCAGACCGCATTTGTGTCGCACCCTTAGACAGTGTACCCCTTTCCTGACCCCCATGGTGCGATTGAAATGCGATCGCATATTCACCTGTGAAGTGGAAGTGCGATCGCATATGAGCATTTCATTTTGCCAAACTTTGCAATGCGAGGCATATGCGACACGCATCACATGAATGCGATCGCATATGCCATCGCATGTTCTTCATTGTACACAGACGTGATGATGTGATGGAGATGTGGTTCGCATTGCTTATATGCGATCGCATTTCTGGTCGCATCGGGCCATTTTCAGACCAATGTGTTTCTTGCACTGTGTTTGATGCTTAGTTCTTCTCTCCACTCACATGCATCTTCTATTTTGCAGTCATGCCTCGCAAACACACAGTGTCCTCTGCAAAAAGACCAGCCTCAAGCAGGAAAGCACCTCCGCCCAAGCGGGCAAGACCAGCACCTCCCCAAGATACTGTTGAAAGCTCCTCCCAGTCTGATGAGGAGGATCTTGGGCCGGAGATAAATTTGGAAGCAGAGTTGAGGCGAAAGTCAGGGGATGACTACCAGCTACAGTTCCCGTTTCCCAACTCTAGAGAGATATACCGAGAAGGTCTCACTACTCGACAGATCCTTCCTGAGAAGAGACTCAGTCTGAACGGCCTCCATGAGCAATACCCACACATCTTGGAGAACATCAAAACGAGGAATTGGGATCGTTTCACTGAACCCTTGGGAGAGTACAATGAAACGTGGGTGCGAGAGTTTTATGCTTTCTACGTTGCCTCCCGAAATGCCCATCACAAGAGAAACAAAATTTTTGCTGAGAAAGTTACTGTCCCAGGGGTGGAGGTCTCATGTAGTCAGGCAGCCATCCATGCCCAATACTTCTCCTTAGACAGCCCTAGCCAAGCCGAATATGAGACAAAGTTAGCTAACCGCGATGGAGAAAGGGCTTGGGTTGCATCCGTAATTGCACGGGGGACCCCGGCTTGGATCAAGCCTTCCCACAAAATATTCAAAGAGGATATAACTCGGGAAGGCCGGTTTTGGCTTGCTTTTGTGTCAAATCGACTCATCCCCTCCAGGAACAAAACAACCATTAGCATTGAGAAAGACATTCTCATTGCTTGTATCATGTCCGGCATTAGTGTTAATGTGGCTCACATTATTTTTCAACAAATGGGGATCAGGGCATGGCATAAGAAAAACTCCTACCCGTTTCCACACCTGATCGCTTCTTTATGCCGGAAAGACAAGGTCCCTCTCATTCCTTCTTGTGATAGGTCGGCCAAGACCGACAAAGACATTGACATTACCAGAATCAGTGATGCCGGGCCCAAGCTAGCAGCAGCCCGCCCAGCCATTCCAGTGCCCACTACAGAGGGAGAGCCCTCAGAGACCCAACCTTCTAATCTACCCCCATATGAGCCTTCTGCTACTCCATCCCAAACAACTGCCGAAGTTGGTGCATCCTCTACCATTCCACAGCCTATTCTCTCTCAGCTGGGTCGTCTGGCTCAGCACGCCAATGCCAAGGTCGACAAACTTCTGAGTGAGCTTCCATCTTTGATCCGGCAGGCCCTCACCCTTATTCAGTTGTCAGTGACTGTGCTCGAGGGTCGCCTCCATGAGCTTGAGGCACGTGTTGAGAAGGTAGAAAGAGGTGAGATTCAACACCTACCAGAGGTGCGGGCTGATGTGTCCACTCTGCAGACTGAGCTCAAAAAGATGCAGAGCATGGAGTTTGACTTTTCCTCCTTCCTACCCAAGGAAGGTGACCAGGGAGGCGATACTTCTGAGTCAGGACTAGGGATTGATTTCTCCACACTGATGACAGCCCCGGCAGCCCCTACTGTTACTCCTCCCCCACCCCCTCCAGGTGTTATTTCCGACGATGCTTCTGAGTCAGGGGAGGAGTCGTCTGAGCAGTCTTCCTCGTCTGACGAGGAAGAGCAGGAGCAGGGCCCTCAGGAGAAGGGCAAGGGAGTGGCTGAGTTTTCGGTTGCCACAGCCGCAGAGCCGACAGAGGAGGCACTTCTGCAGCTTTCCATTCAGATATCTTAAAAGGACACAGGCACCCCGGCAGCAGCCAAGTCATCAGCAGCTGAGGGCAGCAGTTCACACACGGCCACCACTCTGGATACTGAGTCCACAGATCTTCCCCCTCCGCTAGTAGCTGACATTCCTCCTGCTGAGCAGTCATCTGCTCCTGTTTCTGTGGTGGTTGAAGATCCCTCCCCCACACAGCGTGCCGCAGACTCCCATAGCGCTTAGAGCGCCCCAGGGAGCCCCTAACTCACTCTTTACATTCATATGCATAGGGGACAATGCATGCTTTTTAGTTGGGGGTGGTGGCTGTTTTTGGATGTGCTATTTTTGGATGATTAAACTTGATGTACTCTTTTGCTATAAAACTTGCTGTATTTTTTTTTTTTGCTAGCAACTTAATGTACAACTTGATGTATATACCCCTACTACATGTATGAAGGCATTTTGTTTCATGTAATTGATGTTGTTGTTAAGTTGAGTCTCTTGTAGTTAGTAATGAATTCCCTTTGGTTTTTCTTCGCCGGGTTCTTTCCAAAGGTGTAATAGTAGAACCATGGTGCTAGGATGAAACATAGTGACCGGTCAAGTGTAGGTATCTAGTCTCAAGCATGTATACCTGTGAATAATCCATATCCTCTCGATATTTATAAAAAAAAAAAAAAACACAAAATCAACTCTGTGAACTTGAGACTCACCTTTTGACATTATGTGTACGTGGAATTTTACTTGTAAATAATGAAAGCTCTAGGCGGCAAACCCTAACCCTTGAACCACAACCATGAAAACTAAACAGTCATGTGCCATGTGTGTTAGTTATAGTGTAAATCATTCTTGTGTATACTTCTGTCAGCTAGAACTTGCCCAGTTGGTTTTTTGATGCTAATAATAAGTATATTGAGTTGGAGACATGACCTTAGGCAATCTTTGTGCTATTAAAGAAACCCAGTGTACCTTTCAAGCCACCAAATGATGTATGAATACCACTAGTTCCCCAATTGAGCCTGTAGCCCTTTTATTGGACAACTCATTACAAGCCTTTCCCGTTTTGAGAAGTTATTCCCTCTGTTGAACTCGTCCCCCCTTGAAGACTGAGAATGAGGCATAAAGCCTAAGTTGGGGGTGTGGTGGTAGAATCGGAAATTGGATAGGTTGTACATTGAGTGTAGAACGTATACCTCATAAGATCAGTGAAAAAGTGTTCAAGTTCCCAAAAAAAAAACAAAAAAAAAATACAGAGAAAAAATATATGCATGGGAGCTGTGAAGGAACTTGTGGAGGTAGTTCTATGGTGGTAGTTAAGCACCAATAAGGCCATGAGGTCTAAAAGAAGCAATAGACACACAAAAATTTTAAAAAAAAAAAAAAAAAAAAAAAAGAGAAGTTGTGAGCAGTCTTCAAGGAGGGTGTAGTCACTTATACCCAAATAATTTCCTAACCATACCTAAGCCTGCATTGCAACCCAAAAAGTCCTGATGGGATCTCCAACCGAATGTTCTTAAAATGGCGTCGAATTAAAATAAGGGCAAGCCTATGGCATGACATGTGGTAACACTTGAACTTCTTTGAGAGTGTGAGTGTATTGTAAATAGTCCCATTGCTGTCGATATTGTAAATATTGTGATTGGAGACCTTCTTTCTTTGTGGTGAGAGCACATGTGATGTAGAGTTAACAGTAGTTGAGTTCTCGAGATTGGGTATAAGCACACTCGACTGAGGGTAACATCTTGTCAAGACGCTTGAGGCTCAAGGTTCATAAGCTGATTAAATTTTCTGTAGATAATGGTGACTGTCGAGAATTGGATAAAATACATGCTTGTAGTACTGACACCTAACACTGCCCGTGGTCATAGTTGTTTCCGGTCTTGTAGTTAGAGTCTAGGTTAAGATGGAGTAATTTTAGTTGCTCTAGGACAAGCAAGAGTTTAAGTTGGGGGTGTTGATGTGCCGGAGAATTTCGGCACATTTAATACCATAGTGCTTAAACTATGGCTCGTTTCAAGAGCATTTACTCTTATTAATTATAGAATTTTGGTATTTTGCAGTACACAAAGTGTAAACACTCAAGACCATGCAAAATATAGTTAAAGAAGAGAAAAGAAGAGGAAAAATGGCCGAATGCGATCGCATATGCAACATGCGAATCGCATTTCGAGCATAGAGATCGCATACCGCAACAGAAAGTTGAGTCAAATTTAAGGAGTGAAATGCAGTCAAATGTGTGACCGCATATCTCAAATGCAAACCACATTTAAATCGCATCACTATCTGATGCCTGAAGCTACACTGCAAATGCGACGCACGAATGCGATCGCACATCACTAATGCGGACCGCATCTCTCAAATGCGATGAATCTCTGGGACCTATGTATTTGATATGCGACGAAGAAAGTGAATATGCAAATCTCATCCCTGTTATGCGACAGGAATGTGATCGCATCTAAGCCCGACAGGGGTGTTTTTGTCCGCTTTTCACCTAAATTTTCTGGCCACTATAAAAGGATTTACTTGGGTATTGTGGGTCATTCTTGTCTAGCTTTTGAACAACATTCTTTCATTAAATATTCTTCACCTTTTGGAAGTATTAGATCAAGGAAGTGGTGGTTTGTAAGCATTCATGACACTATTCAATACTTGTTTTTGGTTATTTATGATGAGTAGCTAAACTTAAACACTGAGGTTGTGGACCCTAAATGGGTGTTATGTATTTGGGTATTTGCCATTGAATATATGCATAATGGGTAGTTGATATGTGTTTACTCTTCGTCTTATATTTCTTGTTAATGGTTGCAAACATTAACTTATGCCATAAATTTTATCTTAGCTTGGAAAAGCGGGTTAGAATTGGTAAGAGTAAATACCAAAAACTCGAGGCATTAAACCTCGTTTAATAGAATCACTTAGGAATAAGTTGGTTTTATTTGGCAACAAGTGATTCGGATTTATTGCAACTCTTTTATATTTGGAAAAATCATAAAGAGGAAATACCATCTTAGTATTGGAAAATCTAGGATAGTTATCATAAGAATCATTTGCATATCAAGAACTTCCCATTAGAAATATATCATATTAATACCCACTTGCATTACACTTCATGAGAGGGGACACAACCTTGGTTATTTTACCCATATTAATTACAACCTAAATTAGTCTCCCTTGTTACTACTCTTTCTTTAAAATATTAAACTATCAATCCCTATCTTCTTGTTCACTAATGGAATAGAATTTCGATTTGAGTTAAGAACCACATTGACAAAGAGATATATTCACACCTATTCCCTGTGGGATTAAACCCCAACCTTGTTGGGTTATTATATTTGACTTCGACTGCTTTACACTATTTTAAAGTGTAATTTGAGCGTATCACAAACGCGAAGATGGGTTAGCGATCACGAAGGTTGTCCTGGCACTGCTTCGCGAACACAGATGCCTAACCACGATTGCAAAGTAGGAAATGCAAGTAGGGAGGCCTTTGGCCCGGATCGCGTTCGTGGAAGGCTGGCAGTGATGCATCATGAACGCGACCACCGGGTTGCAAACGGGAAGAGGATTTTTGGTAGTGGCATATTTTGGCCTTCGCGATCGCGGCATTTTCTGATCACGAAGAAGGAATCACTTAGCAGACTTGAACTTATTATGGAACTTAGTCTCATTTCTCTCAGTTTTTACTTGGTCTTGGACGAATTTTAGAGCATTTTCTAGAGGATTTTCATCAACATCAAGAGGTAGGTGACCCCTATCGATTCTTGATTTAAATATACAGATTATGGGTAGATTAACATGAAATTAAGGGGAAAATAGTGGGATTCTGTTGGAAACTAGGGTTTGGTAAAATAATCTTTTCCTACGAAATTGATTATGGAATTGGGAATAAATTATATATTTGAGTTCGTAAGGTCATGGACGTTTATTTTCAAAATATTTCGGAATACGGGCACATGATCTTTGGGATGATTTTCATGGACTTTCCGGATTTGGTTGGGAAATTAGTTTAATAGCTAAATTATGAACTTTTGAGCATATCTTTATTAGTTGATGCGATATTTGATTAGTTTAGGATTCCTCAGTGTTGTTTGAGGAGTTCTAGTGAGGTTAAAGAACCAGACTGTGGACTTGAAATCAAGGTAAATCTCTTCCCTAACCTTATAAGAGGGAATTTATCCCCTTAAGTGTATTCACTATTATGTTCTACTAGTTGTGGGGAGCTAGGTACGCATGAGGTGACGAGAGTCCGTACGTAGCGATATTCATGTTGTGTCCGGGTAGAGTTAGATTCACATCATGCTTTAATTGTACCATTTGAATCTATGTTGTGTATTGATTTCCTTGATTATGACTAAGATTGGGGATTAGAATAAAGATACTGATTTAGCCTCTTACTTCGAAAAAAACTAGGAAATATTTGATGAACTATGGATCCGTGTCTTCTCGTCTCGCATGTACTTCTACGAGCGAGGTAAATTTCTCAACTTTTATGAGATTAGGTTGTTCCCCTCAGCAGTATGGTAATACTATTCTTATGGGATCAGACCATCTGCCTCGGCAGTACTGAGTACCATTATTCTTATGGGTTCAGGCCGTTCGCCTCGGTAGCTTCATGCTTAATACTTTAGACTGGATTTGGTTCGGTAACAGCTGAGTTAGCGCCTTCAAGGCCGATTATGACATGTTTAGTGATTTTATATAAATTCAAGTGGGAAATTACTCCAAACGAACCGTGGGAGAGTCGAGGCACGGAAACACTTATCTATGATTTGCTTATTTCTAAACATTTGATGAACTATGGATCCGTGTCTTCTCGTCCCGCATGTACTTCTGCGAGCAAGGTAAATTTCTCTACTCTTATGAGATTAGGTTGTTCGCCTCAGCAGCATGGTAATACTATTCTTATGGGATCGGACCATTTGCCTCGACAGTACTGAGTACCATTATTCTTATGGGTTCGGGCCGTTCGCCTCGGCAACTTCATGCTTAATACTTTAGACTGGATTTGGTTTGGTAACAGCTGAGTTAGCGCCTTCAAGGCCGGATATGACATGTTTAGTTATTTTATATAGATACAAGTGGGAAATTACTCCGAAGAAACCGTGGGAGAGTCGAGGCACGAAAACACTTATCTATGATTTGCTTATTTCTAAGTACGTACTATTTTTATCTGTTTTGTTGCTACTTGTTGTACATTCTCCATGTATACTTTATGTATTTTTATTACTGTATGACCACTAATAAGTGTCAAGTCGACTCCTCGTTACTACTTCTTCAAGGTTAGACTAAATACTTACTAGGTACGCATTTTTTACGTAATCACACTACACTTCTGCACTGAGATGTGCAGGTACTGAGATAGGTACTACCAATGTTCACATGGGCGCGTAGCCGCACTTCTACGAAGACTTAGTGGTGAGCTACTTGCCTTTCTTCGATCTGAAACACCGGAGTATCCCTCTACCTTGTTTATTATTTCTTTCCATTACCCTTCAAACAGTAGTTGTATTAGTTTTGTATATTCTCAAGATTGCTCATGCACCTGTGGCACCAGGTTTTGGGGGCCTCTGGCCTTTATGTATTGTTGCACTTATCATTACTATCACTTTGGTTTATGTATTTCTCACGCTATATGTTTTTTAGAAAAGAGAATGTACGGTTTCATGAGATCTTACTTATTTTGGTCCTTTAATAAAAAGAAAACTTGTGTTTTAAAAGCTAAAAAGGGATAACTAAATTGGAGGTTCACTAGTGGGCTTGCCTAACGGCAGTGTTAGGCGCCATCGCGATCTATTATGAGTATTGGGTCGTGACAATATCCTTTAAAGCTGAGTTGTTGTAATGACCCGACCGGTCATTTTGATGATTAACGTCCCGTTCGGTGGCTTCAAGTCTCGAGCAACTTTGTATTATGTGTTATAACGTGTGTGCGTGACCGAGTTCTTATTTTGGATGTTCGAGATCGATTTGGAAGAAGGATTCTTGTTCTAGAAGCTTAAGTGGTAAGAGTTGATCAGAGTGTTGACTTTTGTGTAGACGACTCCAAAATGGCGTTTTGACGATTCCAACAGTTTAGTATGGTGATCATAGACTTAGGCGTGCGTCCGGATTTAGATTTGGAGGTTTGTAGAGTAATTTGAAGCATTTTGGCGAAATTGGAAAGTTGATGTTTTAGAAGGTTGAGAGGTTTGACCAACAGTAGACCTTGGTGATATCGGGGTCGGAATAAGATTCTGAGAGTTGGATTAGTGATAACTAGGGATTTTAGCCTATTATTTGCTCTCTTTTGTTTAGGTTTTGGGTCAAAAATGCATAAAGATATTCCTAAAAAGTAACTTAATGTGCTTGCTTGCAGGGTTAATGAGGCAAAGAAGCCAAAATAAACTCATAAAGTAGTCAAACTTACACAAACCCAAGGCAGGGAACTGGAGCGCAGACAGCGGCATAAATACGCTGCCGCGTAAGGACCACCGCTGAGGCGGCCACAAATACACGTTCCGCGAAAGTAAGGTTCAGAGATGCTGAATTGGGCTCAAGTTTGACCACTGACCGTGATGGAAAAGCGCGTCCGCGGAATATCTGATGCGGCCACGGTTGTATTTTAGCTGAGAGCGTGATTCGAGCTTCAGAGACTTGACAGTGTGGGCTAATATGAAGAACGCGGCCCGCGAGTTGATCTTACGCGGACGCGGTGGTAATTTCGCTGAGAGCGCATCTGGAGGTTCAGAGACCCTACAAGTCATGCTAAATTGAAGAACGCGGTCCGCGTCCAAATTACGCGGCCGCGATGAAAGTTTACGCGGACGCGGCCTTAATCACACGGTCCGCAAAACCAAGTCCAACCCAAGCCCAGAATCAAAGTAATGCGGATCGTGCTCACTTTTATGCGGCCGCAAAAGCTCAAGCGCGGACGCGGTCAGATTTATGCGTCCACGAAATCTCTGCAGGGGTATTTTTGTCCGAAATTTTTAGTTGTGTATAAATAGACCCTTTTGACAGTTTTAGGTCAAGTTTTGTTTTAGGGAGCACGTGAACGGCTGAGCTTTACCATTTTGAGTAATTTTAGAGTAGATTTATCTTCAATATTTAGATTTTCATCTTGTATTTGAATATTATGGTTTATATTTCATCTTTATCTTTGATTTCTACCATTATCATGAGTAGCTAGACCCCGTAGCTAGGGTTGTGACCCAACCCTAGGGTGGGTATTTAATGGATCTTGAATTTTTGGGCTTAAATGTTTATGTGTTAGTGATATTTAGCTTATTTCATGCTTAAATTGTATTGGTGGTTGCAAACACTTATTCGTGCCTTTATGACTTAGTCTCTTCATGAGAAAGATGGACTAAGTCTAGAAAAAGTAGGCTAACAAGGAATTGGGGTGAATTGAAGAGATTGATAGCCCCATTAAAGGGTTAATCCTTGAGATAGTAATACCCAACTTTAGCCAATTTCACTTGAATTGCATGAACACCCATTTGGGCTTGAGAAAGCCAAATCGGGAAAAGTCACTCAAACTACCAAGAGGTATAGAGTAAGTATTTATGTGTGAAGGTTATATCACGATCCCAATTATAACAAGCTAGTCCTAGATTCTCGATCCCATTAGATACTCACCTAGGTGGAAGTCACTTCCCTAGTGCCTTTTATTAATTGAAAAACTCTCACAAAAATATTGTACTTAGGTTACTCTTTAGCATTCATTAGTATAAAAATTAGAATAGAAACAATCACAACCATGGTTAGAAATGCAATTAGAAACAACACGCACAACTAGATTAGTTAGAAACCCAACTCCAAACTAAATTGACTCCCTGTGGAAATCGATCCCGACCTTTTCGGGTAAAACTGCATCGACCACTCCTCGCTACTTTATAGTTGTGTAGGGTTGGAACCGATCACTTTTTGGTGCCGTTGTCGTGGGAGTTAAACGGTTTTGGCTATCTATCTAACTAGTTGTGTGTCATGTTTTTCTTTCCTTCTGTTTTACTAACTTTTGTGTGTTAATCGCTTTAGGTACAAAATGGCTAACAATGATCCTCTTGGTAATGTTCTCCCAGGGGAGGAGGTAGATTATAATGGTGAGGATGAGGTTCATTTAGTACCTCAAGCTCAAAGAAGAGGCCGCCAGGCCAATGACAACATTCCAGACCCTCCCCCGCCTCTTCCAAGGGTAGCACACCGGGTGCTTCCCAATGAAGGTTACGCAAGTACAATTGTCCCACCCCGGATCCGGGCAAGAAATTTCCAGATTACAAATGTTATGTTGACCTTATTGGAGCAAAGAGTGTTCTTCATTGGTGCTCCCCATCAAAATGCATATAAATTTCTAAAGGGTTTTGTAGATACCTGCTAGGGAAGCAAACAGACAAACATGTCGGAGGATGCGCTGAGATTGATATTGTTTCCTTTTTCACTTAGAGGGAAAGCTTTGGACTGGCTCGAAAGGCTCCCCAACCAATCCATTACCACGTGGGATGAGTTGGCTGAAACGTTTATAGCTATGTGTTTTTCACCAGGACATATGGAGGCATTAAGGGATGAGATCTTAGCCTTCAAACAGGAACCTAATGAACCTCTACATGAAATCTGGGAGAGATATAGAACTATGGTCAAGGAATGTCCCAACAATGACATGACTGAAGCAATGATCCAACAGACATTCTATATAGGTATAAACATGACCAACCCATGTGTGGTGAACCAGCTAGCAGGGGGTAATTTTATGAAGCTGCCTTGTGCCGAGGCTTGTGACATACTTGATGAGATGGCTGACACTTCCTCAGCTTGGCAAAGTCGGGAAAATGCTGTTCAAGGTGACCCGACGGTGATCCAACTTCACAAAGAACTTCATGACCATGGACAAGCCATAGCGGAGTTGACTACTACTATGAACCAGCTAGCAAAAGCCCAACTTCAGCAAGTTCAAGGGACAAAGCAAGTAAATGCCATGGAAAGGGTTAATTTAATGGTCAACAAAAGGAGACAGCGTGGTCAGCAAGTGCAAAGCAATCAAGATCAAATGAGCAAAGTGGAAGTGCCTACAATCATGATGATTCTTACGATGACCAAAGCGAGGAAGTTTTGTATGCCAACAACTATCAAGGACAACGGAGCAATGCTCCAAATCAAAAATGGAGATCGCAAGGGAACAATCAAAACTGGAGCAATCAAGGCCAAGGGAATTGGAACAATGGCAATAACAACAATTCGAACAATTGGGGGAACAACAACCAAAACTAGGGGAATCAAGGAAACAATAATAGCAATTGGAATGGAAACAATAACAACAATTGGGGAGGCAATGGAAATCGGGGGTCGGGTTTTCAAAGGCCCCCGATGTATCAACAACCCAACAATACACCTCCATATCGATCTCAAGGGAAAATTTCTTCGAATAATGAGATGGGGTGGATCGAGAGTATGTTCAAACAAATGATGGAAAGGAATTCTGATTATGATGCTCAAATAGACTCCTACACTACTTCTATCCGCAATTTAGAAATACAAATGGGTCAAATCTCTCAAGAATTGAACACTGTCCCTAAGGGGTCTCTACCAAGTGACACGGTAGTAAACCTGAAGGGTAGGAACAATACAGGCCATGCCATGGCGGTGACCACAAGGAGCGGTAGAGGTTGTGAAGAAAGTACCTCCAATCAAAAGAAAGTTGTGAGTGATGATGTTGTGTTGCAAAATTATGATGATCCAATAGTTGATGAGCAAGTGAGTGAAGAGAATTTGAATGATGAAGTGAGGATCGATATTCATGACAACGAGGAGGAGACTCAAAATGATGTGAACTCGTCTAGGGAACACGTGATAGACATAGTGGAAATGGTAGTGCCGAAAGCCAAGGCGCCAAGGCCTCCTCCACCTTATCCTCAAAGACTTGCAAAACAAAAAAAATGAAAACCAATTCAAGAAGTTTATTGAGATGATGAAAAGCTTTGTCAATCAATGTACCCTTGGTGGAAGCTCTTGAGAAAATGACGGGATATGCAAGTTTATGAAAAACTTGGTAACTAAAAAGAGATTTATGGATTGTGAGACAAAAAATGACTCATGAAGTGAGTTCCATTGTGCACTAGATGGATCCGAAGCTTGAAGATCCCCGCACATTTACAATTCCTTGTACCATTGGGAGTGCGGATTTTGCAAAAGCCTTGTGTGATTTGGGAGAAAGTATAAATTTGATGCCATACTCTGTATTCAAGACATTGGGAATTGGTCAACCGAGAGCTACTTCAATGAGATTGCAAATGGCGGATAAAACAATGAAAAGGCCACTTTGTATTATTGATGATGTTCTTGTCCGGGTCGACAAGTTTATTTTGCCCGCTGATATTGTGATTCTAGATTGCGAAGTCGACTATGAGGTGCCTATAATATTGGGAAGGCCTTTCTTAGCAACAGGGAAGGCACTGGTGGATGTGGAAGCAGGGGACCTAACCTTCAGAGTAGGCGATGAAAAGGTTGTATTCCACGTGTGCAAATCAATGAGGCAGCCGAATAGTAATGAAGTTTTCTCTTTTGTGGATCTTGTGACGGAGATGATAGTTGATGACACGAGTGCCATGATAAATGTGGAAGACCCTATGGAAGTTGTATTGTTGAACCATGAGGATGACGAAAGGTATGGCTTGGTTTAATGTGCAAATGCCTTGCAAGGAATGGGATCGTACTCATATGGACCCCGTAAACTCTCCTTGGACTTGGAAAACTTGAAGACTCCGCCGACAAAGCCCTCAATCGAGGAGACACCAACCTTGGAGTTGAAGCCTCTTCCTTCACACCTCAGGTATGAATTCTTAGGCCCTTATTCTACATTACCTGTTATCCTTTCTACTTGTTTGACCAAAGTGCAGGTAAACTCCACTCTTGAGGTGCTTCAAAGAAGAAAAAAGGCAATTGGATGGACCTTAGCTGACATTCGTGTCATAAGACCCACCTTTTGCATGCATAAAATTATACTTGAGGATGATTCCATACCCTCCGTGGAACATTAAAGGATGTTGAACGAGGCTATGAAAGAGGTCGTCAAGAAGAAAGTTATCAAATGGCTTGATGCAGAGGTGGTGTGTCGTATCTCGGATAGCACATGGACTTCACCGGTGCAATGTGTTCCAAAAAAGAGGGGTATGACTGTTGTGACAAATGAGAAAAATAAGTTGATCCCTAATAGGACCGTGATCGGATGGAGAGTATGTATGGACTACTGAAAGTTGAACAAAGTGACCCACAAAGATCATTTTCCATTTCCCTTTCTTGATCAAATGTTAGACATACTTGTCGGGCGTGCCTACTATTGATTTTTGGATGGGTACTCACGGAACAACCAGATTCTCATAGCCCCAGAAGACCAAGAGAAAACTATCTTCATGTGCCCGTATGGAACATTTGCATTCTCACGGATGCCATTTGGTTTGTGTAATGCACCCGCTACCTTTTAGCGGTGCATGATGGCAATATTTACGGACATGGTGGAGGACTTCCTAGAAGTCTTTATGGATGATTTTAGTGTTGTTGGTGAATCATTTGAATAATGCTTGGAAAATCTTGACAATGTGCTATCCCGATGTGAAGAGACAAATCTTGTGCTTAATTGGAAAAAATGCCACTTTATGGTCGAGGAGGGCATTGTCCTCGGCCATAAGATCTCAAAGAAAGGAATTGAAGTGCACAAGGCGAAGATAGAAGTGATTTCAAAGCTACCTCCTCCTACTTTCGTCAAGGGAGTTAGGAGCTTTCTTAGGCACGTGGGGTTCTACCGAAGGTTCATCAAAGACATCTCAAAAGTGGTGAACCCCTTGTGCAAGCTGCTAGAAAAGGATGCAAAATTTGTGTTCAATGAAGAGTGCATGAAAGCTTTTGAGCTTCCAAAGTATAAATTGACAACCACTCCAATCATTAACGCACCCAATTGGAGCTCACCCTTTGAGCTTATGTGTGATGCAAGTGACGTTGTGGTAGGAGCGGTTTTGGGGCAAAGGATAAACAAGATATTTCATCCGGTGTATTATGTAAGCAAAATGATGAATGATGTCGAGGTCAATTATACGGTGACAGAGAAAGAGTTGTTAGCAATTGTGTTCGCCATGGAAAAATTCAAGCCTTATCTCATGGGTGCCAAAGTGATTGTTCACACCGATCACGCGGTACTCCGTTACTTTATGACCAAAAAGGACTCGAAAGATAGATTGATGAGATGGGTTTTTCTGCTCCAAGAGTTTGACCTCGAGATCATTTATAGAAAATGAAGTGAAAATCAGGTAGCGGATCATTTGTCCCGCTTAGAAGAGGAAGGGAGGCCCAAAGATGGTCTCGAAATTAATGATGCATTCTCGGATGAGCAACTCCTCTCGGTTTCTTTGAATAGTATCCCTTGATTCGCGGATGTTTCTAATTTTCTTGTTACCGACATTGTCCAGTGTGAGCTCTCTTCTAACCAAAGGAAGAAACTCAAATGGGACAGTTTAGATTATTATTGGGATGAACACTATTTGTTCAAGATTTGCAGTGACGGGTGATTCACAGATGTGTCCTAGAGTAGGAGCAAATGAGTATACTTGATGCGTGTCATTCCTCTCCCTATGGTGGTCATCACGGTGGGGCGAGAACTGCTTCCAAGGTTCTTAGTTGTGGATCAAGAGGTTTGATGAATGCCAGAGAGCTGGGGGAATATCAAAGAAGGATGAAATGCCTCTCACTACTATTCTTGAAATTGACATTTTTAATGTGTGGGGCATAGACTTCATGGGGCCTTTTGTGAGTTCATGTGGCAACACCTACATTCTGGTGGCTGTTGGTTATGTTTTCAAGTGGGTTGAAGCGTGGTTTTGCCCAACAACGAGGCCCGGAGTGTGATGGCATTCCTAAAGAAAAATATCTTCGCACGGTTTGGTACTCCTCGTGCAATCATCAGTGATGGGGGGTCTCATTTATGCAATAGGGCATTCGGCACTTTACTTTCAAAGTACGGTGTCATTCATAAGGTATCAACTCCTTATCACCCCCAAGCTAGTGGACAAGTGGAGGTCTCAAACAGGGAAATAAAAAGCATATTGTCAAAAACTGTGAATGGAAATAAAACGGATTGGTCAAAGAAGATCGATGATGCTTTGTGGGCTTATACGACTGCATACAAGACCCCAATCGGTATGTCTCCGTACCGGTTGGTATTTGGGAAAGCATGCCATTTTACGGTTGAACTAGAGCATAAAGCCATATGGGCTCTGAAGAGGTTAAATCTTGAGTGGGATGTTTCAGCAAATCGCCGGGTGGAACAACTCAATGAGCTAGATGAGTTATGGTTTCATGCATATTCAAGCCCAACATTGTACAATGATAAGATGAAATAATTGCACGACAAATATGCCCGAAACAAGGAATTCAAGGAGGGTGATTTGGTTCTTCTCTTTAATTTTTGATTACGACTGTTTCCGGGAAAGCTCAAGTCCACATGGAGTTGCCACTTTGAAGTAGTGCATGTAACACCCTTTGGTGCTCTTGACTTGAAAACAAAAATGGTGAAATCTTCAGGGTTAATGGGCACCGAGTGAAGCATTGCTTGAGAAAGTTTGATGGCAGCCAATTGGTGGCCTTGATCAAGTTCCAATGATGATTGTAACTTACGTTGTGCCGTGATGTCAAATCAGGTGCTTCTTGGGAGGCAACCCATGTGTTTTTTCTGTCTTTTTTATTCTCTTCTTAGATTAGGCTTTATTTTGAACTAACTGGTTGTGAGCTTTGTGTAGGAATTGTGTATGCAGTGCAGACTTCTGCTGGAAAAATTTGCCTAAGTGTGAGAAATACGCTAACCGCGCTCACAATTTCGTTGTCAACGGGATTTTTCAGCGGGGGCGTAAATGGTTAGCGGACGCGAACTTGAAAAGTCTAGAATAGAAACTCTCTTAGTTTGTATTCGCATCCGCGGTTGAAATTTTGGGGTCCGCGTTACTCTTTCACGGTCGCGGTCGCACCCGTTTTTCCGCTCTCAGCGGAGTTGTTCCAACAGCAGCCATTCAAAATGGTAAAAGCGCGATCGCGCTCAGGTAAGTCGGTGGGTCCCCATTTCGTTGGTATAAGTAGAAGGTCCTGTAGCCTTTTACCCTTTTCGAACCCTAAACATTCCATAATATACGGCACTGTTCATCTTCCTCTGGTCTACATCTAAATTTCATATCATTAATCAAGAGTTAATTTCTACCACAAATCATACAACTGGTATGCTCAATTTTGTATTAATTTCATTTCTTTTCTTTCTTTTCTTTCTTTTATTTTAGTTCTTCTTTATCTTTATTAGTTAGGGTTAATACATGCCAAGGTCAAAATGATGCATAATTGAGGATTAATTCAATATGGGTAATTATTTTTAATGCCTAATGGGGGATAGGGTTGTTTACTATACTGGGTAATTGCCTAATATTTTGCTAAGTGAAACCCTAGGTCGTAAATCTTTCTTCAATGCCTGTATGTTTTGAATTCCGTGGTCCGCGTTCATGATTGTGTAAGTACTGAATTAGCTAATTGTTCGCGGCCGCGGAGATTTTTACGCGGTCAGCGGTTTACTTTTTGCGGCCGCGTCTATAATATCGCGGACCGCATTGCTAAGCTTCAGAGAGTTAATCAATTAGGTCTGCGGACGCGTTTATTTTTACGTGGTCAGCGTTTGATGTTTCGCGGCCACGCCCATTTTTCCGCGGTTAGCGGTAGCTTAACTTGAGATAGTGGGTAGTCTGATCCCCACTCTTTCGCGGCCGCGTTTCTTTTTTACGCGGACCGCGATGGCCATTCCGCGGCCGTGCTTCTTTTTTCGCTGTCAGCGAACCTCTTCACTGAGAGGCACTGAGATCAATTCTTCTGCTTTCTTTTTATGATTCATTGAACAATAATACTAATGAGCTTTCACTAATTGTGTATGCAGATAATGGTTAGATCTCGTGGCGGTCCGGAAAAATAACAAGGGAGGGGAGAATCCTCCTGGGGCCGGGGGAGAGGGAAACAGACTGCACCCTTAGCTCCTCCAATAGTCATTGGAAAGAAACAGACCCTCAGAAGACCCACTCCTGACATTTATAAGACGAGTGAATATGTCCCCTCGCGGGATATTTCTGAGGGGGAGGCTGCCCAAACCCAACAAGAGGCACAATCTCAGCCCTTCCTCCTCGTCAATGAATCTACCTCCTTGTCTGGGTCATCTGATAGCTTAGAAGAAGGTAGTGAGACTTCGGTTCCACTTGACCCACCTGCTGCAACTCCATACTCAACAACGACTCCTATTAATATTGATGAAGAAAAGGATGTCCCCGATGACAGGAGAGGTGGTGACACCAGGGCTGGGGGTTTGGTGAGATCTAGAAACCCGGCAGTGTGGCAAGACAAATTTGTCAATGAGAGAGCCTACCATAAGTTCCGGGAATGGTGGCCTCAAAGGTCGCTCACGCTCGAGAGGGATTTCATACAGAGAGATATTCTACCCCACAATCCCAATGTTAAGAGGTAATTCAATGAAAGAGTGGGGTGGAAGTTCTTCACCAGCAAGCTACCGGAGGCCAATGAATACTTGATCAAGGAAATTTATGACAATGTCGCCCACATCAAAAAAGGCACATATGTGACCAAGGTACGGAACCGGAAAATCAAATTTAGGAAAGCACACAGATGAACATGGTTCATCTACTGAGGAAACCTTGGCGGATCTGCTGAAAATGTTAGGCGATAATTGCAATGCAAAGAAGAAAAGAACTCCTAAAGCTCAAACGTCTGGAACAGCAAGAGAAAGTAAGAAAAGAAAAGTTGCTCCTTCTGAGACTTCTAATATCTCTCTTCTAAGAGGAAAAACTACAAGGAGTAAGGTAAAGCAAAGTGAGGACGAGTTGAAGAGAGCTTTAGAGGAGCATTAGAAGAAAAGAGTCGAAAAAGGGAAAGAAAAGGTTGTTGAGTGTATTGAGGCTATTGAAGTGGATGAGATGGACCTAGTCCATCAAAGTGAAAAAGTGGCAGAGGTAGAGGTTCAGACCCCTAAGCCCAAGAAAGCCAAGACTTCCTCAAAGAAGTCTTCATCTGTTTCTAAGTGTGCTGAACCATCCATCTTGGCTAAATGAACCAGGTCTGCAGTTTTTTCAAGCCTTAATTTCCTAGCCTGCCTAGAACTTTCAGTGACCCAGATTCAGAATTTTTGTTTGTTGCTCATGTTTTAACTGTTTTTGTTTTATTTTTTGGATTGTGGCAGAATCGTATTCGCTCTATCAATGAAATCTGATGTTTTTTGCTCTGATTCAGTATCTCTATTTTTTGATAGTTTGAATTCTTAGTTGATTATTGATATTTAATCCATGATTGCATATGCAGTTGCCAAAATGGCCATGAGTAAGTGTTAAAAATCTGGGAGTCACATAATGTTTTTTGCAACTTTTCGATGATGCCAAAAGGGGGAAGATAGGTTGTGCTCTAAACATGTGATATTTATAACCTAATGAAACTGGTTCTTTGTGATAAATGCTTAATACTCTTATATGTGTCAATGTTGGACTAAGCTTAAACAGGCCTGAAGCACAAAGTTTGTCATCATCAAAAAGGGGGAATTTGTTGGCCCAAGAAAGGAAATAGTTTTGAACATCAAAAGGGGGGAATTTGTTGGCCCACGAAAGGAAATAGTTTTGAAGATTGACAAAGGAACTCCGAGATGAACTAGGTCCATCACAGGTGACATAGACCAGCAGAGTCAAAGGCACATCAGATGCACATGCATGACATAAATATATTCTTGTAAAATTGAGATATCTTCTGATAAAAAAGATTGCAAAAACGAAATTGGAGAAGGACTCCTTATTCAATAAGAACATAATCTAAGATAAGGAAGGATTTAGGAGTTGAGTTTGACTAGAACTCTTCCACCAAGGAAGAGTTGCATTAGGATTCTAGTTAATTCCTTATCTACTAACTCCTATAAATTGTAGATTGTTCTTATTGTATATAGACGCACAAAAGCAGAAATTAGTAAGAATTGAGAGCAAAATTCGTGAAGAAATTTTGCAAGCAGTTCGAGCCAAATTAGAGAGTGCGAATCTGGAGCTACTTGAACCAGCTAGAAGAACCAGTTCCATCTGTTGTCTTTTAGTCTAGTTTATTGTAGTAGATGGTCCAAAATTGTACCTTTTTCAGCTTTCTTAGAAGCAAATTGTACTAGGTACGTGAGTTGTATCATTCAAGTTAGATTTAACTTGACGTAGTCACAACAGCCTGTGGCGTGTTGTTATAAGGGTTAGAGTTAATCCTTAGGTTTACAAAAGAGTTTATTTTGTAAAAGTTGTTGGCTCAAAGTTGTAGTGAAGTGTTTGGAGAAAATCCTACTGAGTAGTAGGTCGTGGTTCTTTCACCTTTTGAGCCGGCTGTTTTCCACGTAAAAATCTCTATGTTCTTTACTTTTCTGCATTTATTATTCCGCAACAGTACAAGTTGGAACACATAGAAGAACCAGGTCCTTCTATAACTACAACACTCGAAAATTGGACACCACACAAACCACCCCCCTCTTGTGTGGTATTGACGTATAAAACATTAATTGGTATCAGAGCGGGTTATCCTTGAAGAGGCTAACACCTTAGGAAATGATCAAGATGAGAGCACCACCTAGGAACTGGGAAGGACAATCATCTGTTAGGCCTCCGCTCTTTAATGGCCAGTACTACTCCTGGTGGAAGAATAGGATGAAGGATCACGTAATTGGAGAAGACTATGAACTATGGGATATAGTCACTGAAGGTCCTTTAGCAACCATGAAGAAGACTGCTGAAGGAGTAGATGTGCCAAAGACTAGAGTTGACTGCACTGCTGAGGATTTGAGAAAGTGGGAGAAAAATGCTAAGGCCAAGAAGTGGCTTGTGTGTGGACTCGGTCCAGATGAGTATAGAAGAATTCAAAGTTGTACCACTGCCAAAGAAATTTGGGACGCTTTGCAAGTGGCTCATGAAGGAGCACCTCAAGTGAAGAGGTCAAGAGGAACTCTACTATATTCTTAATATTAGAATTTCACCCTGAAGGAAGAATAGACCATCCAAGAGATGTATATAATGTTCACTACACTAACCAATGAACTCAAGTCTCTTGGAAGGGTCATTCTTGAATAAGACAAGGTTGAGAAAATTCTGACAAGGTCCTTGCCAGTCTCTTGGGAAAGCAAAATTACAGCCATTCAGGAATCTAAGAACATTGCAACTCTTAAACTGGATGAGCTGATTGGAAATCTCACTGCCTATGAACTTAGAAGGCAAACTATGAAGATGGATGGTCTCAAGAAGGAAAGGTGTCTCGCACTCAGAATCACTGAAGGAGCTGATCTAGAGGAGGATGAAATAACCATGATCACAAACGACTTCAAGAAGTACCAAATGAGAGCAAAGGGTCCTTTAAGAAGTGGAAGCTACAACAAACCAAGGGTTCCTAAAAAACAAACCAATGAGGGGTGTTACAAGTGTGGCAAGTCTGATCACCACATCAAAAAATGTCCTCAATGGAAAATTGAAGGGAAGAGGGAAAGAGCTGAACGAAGGAACAGGAAGAAGGAACAGGTTCAACCCAAGAAAAACAGAACATCATCAAAGGCAATGGTTGCTGCTTGGGGTGAAAGTTCAGATGAGGAGTCATATGATGAAGATGGAGATGAACAAGCACTTATGGAAATTGGAGAATCTGATGATGAATCTAAGGTAAGTATTTCTCATCGCAAAAACAAGATTAAGTTCTTATCTAAAGAATAACTCTGTGAATTGTTACTTGACTTCATTGATGATTCTGAAGAAATAAATAAAGAAAATGATCAGCTGTCTAAGGAGTGTGCAATGTTAAAAGCAAAGTGTAAGAACCTGGAACTCAGAGTAAGGGAATCTTTGAGTGAAAACACTGCTTTGAAGAACTAGGTTCATCCACTTGAAAAAAACGTCCTTAGAGTAATAATCTGAAAATTTAAAACAGAAACTAGGAACCAGTAAGAAGACAGCTGACAACCCTCAACTCATCTTAGAAGAAAATGTAGGCAGACTAAAGGATGAGTTGTATAAGAAAG
>ML258008.1:0-13377 GCA_005239495.1 Nicotiana undulata | reverse complement strand
GGGGGGGGGGGGGGATGATTTGTGTGGTATCCAATTTTTTGCGTGCACAGATTATTGAAGGACATGTTGCGGAATAGTAAGTACAGAAATTAAAGAACACATAGACTTTTACGTGGAAAACACCTGGCTCAAAAAGTCAAAAAACCACGACCTACTTCCCAGTAGGATTTTTCCAAAAATCATTACTAAATCAATGAGCCAAAACTGCATTTATAAAAACTCTTTTGTAAACCTAGGATTACCTCTAATCCCTTGTGGCAAACCAGCCTCTAGCTGTTTGCGACAAACTTCAAGTTAACTCTAACTTGAAAACACAAAGTACCTATTATAGATGTTTCTAGATAACGCTGAAAAGGTACAAGATAAAACCACCTACTACAAATAAACTAGACTAATAAAAGAAAAACAGTAGGAACTGGTTCTTCTAGCTGATTTAAGTAGCTTCAGATTTGCACACTCAAATCTCACACGAATTGCTTGCAAATTTTCCTTGCTATTTTGCTCTCAATTCACGTGTTACTTTTGCTTTTATGCGTACATGTACAATAAGAACATCCTGCAATATATAGGGTTAGTAGATAAAGAATTAACTAGAATCCTAAGGCTACTCTTCCTTGGTGGAAGAGTTATAGTCAATCTCAACTCCTAAATCCCTCCTTATCTTAGATACTTTTCTTATTGAATAAGGAGACCTTCTCTTTATCGTTTTTGCAATATTTTCGATCAAGAGATATCTCTATTCTGCCAGAATATGTTTATCTCCTTCATGTGCATCTCACGTGCCTTGACTCTGCATGTGTCTATGTCTACCAGTGATGGATCTGGTTCATTTCTGAGTTCCTTTGTCAATCTTCACTACTATTCTCTTTCTTGGGCCAACAATAGGGACATTTCGCTAACACCATAATAAACGGAAACATTATGCATTTTTTGAAAAATATTGGCTTATTTCGTTTTTGGCCCGTCGGGCCAAATATACAAAATATATACGCACTTATCATGTATATATATATACACACACTTAAGGCATATACATTTTTCGATTATTTCTTTTAGGGCAGCCAAAGATGTTATTATCCCTAAAACAATCCTATAATAATATTGCAACATAAAAGATAGAGTAAGAAGTTGCACTTGCAATACAATCAAGTTACATGGATAGTGCAAAATTATCCACATATTAGTGTATAGTACAACTTAAATCTTTACTTATATGTACGAGGACTTTTTTCCACCTTATCCCTTCACCTTTTAGTGTAGAAAAACAGTGCCCTCCCCACTTTTTGGATGAGAGCGAGAACTTTTGAAACCCAAAAGTCATTTAACAAAATAAAAAATATATACAAAAGGTCACAACTAACACTTGTTTAGAGGGAAAAACTTTTGAGACCACAATAGTATAAATAATCTTTTCTCATTTAAATAGATGCATCTTAAATTAAAAGGACATTTCCCTTTGAGTAATTTCATGTTAATTTGAATTTTGAAAAGATATGCAAATAAAAGTTTTGTTTAAGATGAAAACCCAATTAAGACTCACTGTTAGCTTGACAATAAACTAAGAATACATAGACCATGAAAATGACAAAAGCAGTACGCACTAACGAATTAGAATCATGCATGCCATTTATTTTTCAACAACTACTGACACGAGATAATTCCCATCATAATTTTTCTAGTAGTGTTAAGGTTTATATCTTTATTGGAGATTTAGTTAACTTTCTTATATTTAATTCATTTAGTTTAGTTTTAAAACTGAAAGCTAGAATAGTTTCATTATAAGATAAGTATGAGTTTTGTTTTGAAGAAATAAAACAAAAAGAAAAAATATTTTTAAATTTGAGATAATTACCATTTTATTTCATGCGATTCAAAGTATTTTTTTTTCTTGTTTTATTTTAATTAATTTAGTAGTTTTCATTTTGCATGTGTGTTATAGGAAATAATGGGGGTATTTGCATTTATATTCAATTTTTGGGTCTCCATTGAAGTTCTACCCACTATGCACAAAATATTAGTCTATTCATTCTAGGATCAACTTCAGACTTATCCGGTTTGAAGTTAAAAAAGAAATTAGATTGAAGTGCTATGCATTAAGGCCAATTAAGTCTAAAATGCAAACATTGCAGTTAATAAGTACATAAGGTCAAATAAGTTTGACGTGCAACAAATATTTTCATGCACTTAAAACCAAGTAAGCCTGAGTTAAAAAGGGGCGATAAAATAGAGTGCCACGTGAAAATTTTACGAAATATAATTAAAAAATGAGTTTGGGCTAGGTGTTTTCTTGTCTTGTTGAATATGAGAGAAATTCAAAAAATAGACAGATTTACAAATGGTCATTCAAAAATAGTCATTGTTTCAAAAGTAATCGAAATTTAACCATTTTTCAAGTAAAGATAAATCTGAACGAAAACACTGTTCAAAATCCGTAAAATACTCCAACATAATATACTGGAATTCCAGCATAATATACTAGAACTCCGGTATATTATACTGGAGTTCCAGCATAAGTATACTGGACTCCAGCATAATATATACTGGAGTTCCAGTATAATATACCAGTCCAGCATAATATGTTGGAAGTTCATACACAGGTGCCCCAATCTCCAGTATATTATGCTGGAACTTTCCGCGTGTTGGAGTTCCAGCATAATATGCTGGAAGTTCTTACACAGGTGCACTGATCTCCAATATATTATGCTGGAACTTTCTGTGCCACAACAAAATAGTGGCTATTTCTAAATGACTTTGCAAGCACTGGCTATTTTTGAATGGCCAGTCCGAAAACTGGCTAGCCCGTGCTATTTTTACCCCAAATCTAGGGGAGAAATTCAAAAATGGCCAGTTTTACAAGTGGTCATTCAAAAATAGCCACACTTTCAAAAGTAATCAAAATTTAGCCACTTTTCATGTAAAGATAAATTTGAACGAAACACTGTTCAAAATCCGGAAAATAATTCAGTATATTATACTGGAGTTCCAACATAAGTATATTGAAACTCCAACATAAGTATACTAGAACTCCAGCATAATATACTGGAGTTCCATCAAAGTATACCAGTCCAGTATAATATGCTGGAAGTTTATACACATGTGCTCGAATCTCCAGTATGTTATGCTGGAACTTTTCGCGTGTTGGAGTTCCAGCATAATATGCTGAAATTCATACACAAGTGCACCGAACTCCAATATTTTTTTTATTTAAGCCAGTCACCCAGGTTTTCAACCCCTGAGGTGATGGGGGGTCTGGCATAGACCCCTATCCTGTTTATTCATTAGCAAAACAATACATGGAGGGGGACATAAACCAAAACCTCCCATAGGAAAAGATACTAGTAAGCTTAGATGGCTAGGCCTATTAATACATAAAAGAGCTACTATAAAAAGATCATATTTTAATACATCAGTAGCTCTTTTGTTAGAGTTTAAGGAGGCTCGAAGATCCATCCTGAGTGCTTCTTTGGTCTGATTCTGAAATTTGGGATCTACCTTCTATCCATATTTATAGCAGTTTTGGCTTCCGAGGGGGAGGTTAGCTTCGTTGAGGAAGATGGCCTGTTTTGTGAGGGTGGTGGCATGTTTGGACAGAAAGTACGCCACTTCGTTTCCTTCCCTGCAGTAGTGTTTGACTTTAATGCCATATTGTAGCACTTTTTGTTGAACAGTAGAGATTCCTTCGTTTAGCCTCCATGGAGTTTTATATGTACCAATAATCATATTGACAATCAGGAGTGAATCAATTTCCAGAATCAGGTTTTGATAGTTATGATCACAGCACCAGAGAATATCAATAAGGCTGCTTGAACTTCAAAGTAATTGTTAGTCAAGAAATGAACTGGTGCTGCGAAGGCCATTACCATTTGTCCATTTCCTTTCCTAACAACAACCCCAATTCCCGCTTTTTCTGCATTTGCCATAAAGCTTTCATTTGTGTTAATTTTCCATTGACTGTAATTAGGTGGTTCCCATAGGACCATAATACTTTTCAATCTTGGCTTGTAGTCTTCTATTACCTTGCATACTTTTTTCCATGTCCAATTCCAGTCCATTTGACTGTACTTTTGGTCCATGGACATTTTAACCTGAAAAAGAACCTGTTGGCAAATTCTAATAGAGGAGATAGTTTTCTTACCATATTTCTTATCACACCTGGCCTTCCATATCTCCCAACAAATTATGATTGGAGTGATTTGGAGGAGGAATTTATGGACATTGTTCTTTGGAGGGATGGACCACCGTTGATTTATATTGTATAGATAACTCCTCCCTGTGGTCTGAAAGCCAAGGGAGTTGGACATGGAATTCCACACCTTCCATGCAGTGAGGCTACTTGCGAATACATGGTCGATAGTTTCCTCTTCTGGGACCCTGCAACAACAACATCTAGAGATAATTTTAGGATCAAATCTTTGAACAATGCTATCAAGTGGAAGCCTGCCTTTCATAATTCTCCATGAAGCAAAGGAGATCTTGAAAGGTAGATGTTTATCCCAAATTTTGGCTAACTGAAGAGATGGGTCTTTTCTTTTCCTTAGAAGATGGAAGGCAGAAGAGAAGGAAAAGACTCCTTGGGGATTCGGGGTCCATAGTGCCTGGTCTTCGATATGATCCTGGCCAATCTTGATTTGCTCGATTTCATCAACTACTCTCTGAGGGACTGTCTATTGAAGAAGTTCCATGTTCCATCTATGGTCGATGAAGAAATCCTTGATGTTGATGTTCCCTGGCTTGGAGGGTGATGTCTTAGACGTCAATACCACACAAAAATATAGGTTAAAAGTGTGGTACCCAATTTTTTGAGTGCTGTCTCACAAGAAGAACCTAGTTCTTCTTTGTGTTCCACATTATACTGGTGCGAAATAATAAAAGCAGTAAAGTAAAAACACAGAGATTTTTACGTGGAAAACACCTGGCTCAAAAGGTGAAAAAACCACGACCTACTCCTCAGTAGGATTTTCTCAAACTCTTCACTAAAAACTCTGAGCCAAACGGACTTACAAAATAAACTCTTTTGTAATCCTAGGACTAACTCTAATCCCTTTGTATCAGCTAGCCTCTAGCTAATTTCTACAAGCTTCAAGTTAACTCTAACATGAACAATGTGTACTTATTACAATTTGCTTCTAAGAAAGCTGATAAGATACAATATTGAAACACCTACTACAATCAACTAGACTCAATACATCAACGATGAAAATGGTTCTTCTAGCTGATATGTAGCCTTTGTATCGCACAATAAATCTTCTTGCAAAACAACTCTGGGAATTTTGCTTTCAGATCTTGATTCACTTTAGTACTTGTGTGTCTCTTTCTCCAGCAGAAATACTTCGAGTATTTATAGAGTCAGTAGTTGAATTTGTCGATCAATTCTAGTTCAACTCTTCCTGGGAGAAAGAATTCNGATGGACCTGGTTCAACTGGTCAGCCTTTGTCAATCTTCAAAACTATGCAGTGACATGGGTCACCAAATTCCCCCTTTTTGATGATGACAAACTTTGTGCTTAATTCTGTATACACTTCAAACACTTTGTATGTTTTAAGCATTAATCATTGACAAACCAGGTTCATTAGGTTATAAATATCACTTAAAAAACATTCAGCACATATCTTCCCCCTTTTGGCATCATCGAAAAGATTGCAAAATGATAAACTTACAAGATTTATTAATTATTACTCATGGCCATTGAGGCAACTGTAGGTGCAAAGCATGATTAATCAACACAAGAAGCCAATAAATGTAAGCTAAATAAGAAATTGAGACAAGTCAATAACTAGAAGCAAAATTCATTGATTAGTAACGATTATCAACCACCATACAGCAAAACAAAAACAAACCAACCATGAGCAAAAACAGAGTAAAAAGAAACAAGTCTGAAAAGACAGAAACACGTCCCGAACTGGGCACTTGAATGGTTATGGGGAAGCTCTGGATAGCCTAAGGATGGGAAGGTGCAGAGGAGGTTGTGGTCTTGGATTGTAGGAGAGAAAGCATCTGCTTAAGAACACCCTTGTTCTTTTCCTTCTCCTTTGCTAATTCAGCCCTGAGAACATCCCACTCAGCTTCAACCTCAATCACACGAGACTTCAAACGAAGGATCTCCATATCCTTGATCTCGCTTTCCTGCACCAGAGTTCTAACTTTGATGTTGACTGGTTTCTTCCTAGATGAACCAGGTTCATCCACAGGAACATTGACATTGTAATCACATGTCATCAAAGTTTCCTTCCCAAAATAGTCTTTGGCAGTATCCATCTCAGCCTTCTTCACTGGAACCCCAAAATGAGCAAGCACTACTGTCAGAAGAAAACCATATGGAATTGCGTGTGCTTTGGTTCCATTCACAACTCTGTCCAAGAGTTGGATGATGAAAGCAGACCAATTGATTTGCTTTCCCCTGTACAAACATTCCATCAAGGTCAGATCCATATAGTTGGCAATGTGCCTTCTTTCTTGTCTGGGCAGTAGGAACTTGATGACGAACTCGAAGAATAACTTGTGTTCTGGCTTCATTTCACTCTTGTAGACCGGCCTGGGTTCAATCTCCTTCTCATTATCACTGAAGAATCTGGTGATGTTAATTGCTGAGGCCATCCCATCTAGACAAGGCCATCTTTTCCTTGTGTAGTCCTCATATCCCTCACCTGGTATGTTTAGAATAACACCCAGTTATTTAGCATCAAAGGAAACTTCAAATCCTTTGACCATTGATGTGACCCTGTCGTCCTTGACAATAGAATTTCCCATGAATTCTACCAACTCAGCCCTCACCAACCTACCTTCCATACGAAGGACCATGTCCTTCCAGCCCTACACCTCTAGAGTTCCCAGCAGATACTGCATTCCAGGCTCATCTAGATCCTTCGTCATCTTACCCTTCAGAATTGTTCTTTTTCCAAACATGGTAACTCTGTCAGTCACCTCTCCTATTTCCTTCTCCTCCTCTCCACTCCAGTCTGCATCATCCTCTTTCTCCACAACCTTCATTTTCTTTGCCTTGGACCTGGTCCTTTTGGCAGTGCTTGGAGTTGTAGCGGACACACCAACTGACTTTTTTTAAGAAGCCTTAGCCTATTTGGGTTTTGGTGTCCTAACCACAACTGGAGCCAGTTGCTCCTCTTGTTGGACCAAGTCCAACGTCTCTTCTTCGATAACAACATCCTCAACAGGCTCTCCAACTTTTGCTTTTCCCTTTGCTGCCCTCTTCTTCTTGCTTTCTTGCATAGCCTTTTCCAATTTCTCTTCTTCATCTCTCACTGTGCTACGAGTAGCTCGTACTTTTGGAGCAGAAACACCAGCAGCTTCAGAAACGTTCCTCTTCTTTGAAGGAACTGGGTGAGTTGCCTTCTTGGACTTCTGAGTCCTCCTTTTCTTGGGGTTATAGGATTCCCCCATTTTCATCAGTCTTTCAGCCAATGTTTCCTCCTCAGATGAACCAGGTTCATCGCTGCCTTTCTTCAAACTTGCAAGACCTGCTGCAGCCTCCTCAACTATACTTCCCCCTAACTCTATGACATTTTCTCCAACAGTTTCAGGAATGGGACCATAGATAACCAGCGTGGTACCATCCTCCCCAGATCCCCTCTCAACTTCTTTTCCCTCTCTCTCAAGAATTCTTTCTTTTCTACCACCCCTATGCCTACTTGGCACTTCAACCTCAATAATAGACCCAACCAACACGAACCTTTTATCAGCAGAAGCAACTTCAGAGTTAATTTCAGGATTACCTTTCTCAGAGCTGGTTGAACCAGGTGCGTCTTCCTCGTTGGCTGATTTAAAAGATTCACTGGACGAATCTGTCTTAGAACCTTTGTCCGCTTCAATACGATCCTCCAAGAATTTTTCCCTAGTCCTAGAAGCAATAGATTTTCGGGCAAGAACTTTGACACGACGATTCTTGGGGGCAGGAGTAGGGTTTGGAGTAGGTTCAGGAATGGGTGTATTTTCAGGGGTTGATGAGATTTCTGGTGATTGAGAACTGTATACAGATGGAGAATTGGATATAGATTCAGAATTTCCTCCATCGTAATCACGATTAGGTGATGAATTATAAGAAGAAGCAGGTGGTGGTGAAGACATGATTATGTGATGTTAGGAAGAAAAAGGCGAGTAAGCAGTTTTGGTTTGTAGAATGAGTTGAACTTGGTTCGACGTTTGCTTTATGAAGAAAAGAGTAATGATGACCCTTATATAAGATGTGGCTAGGGAGATTACAACTGCAGAGTATTTACTCAAGTAGGAGTCTAATCGCCGAAGGACTGACATTGATAAGAAATTTAATTTCCCCCTAAAACTAGGCTACTTAAGTGAAGATGGGACTTATTGAAACTGGTTCAATTTGGGTAAGTACGAAGTATTTGAATTTGAACCAATTATGGAAAGAATCCTGCTCATGTATGACTGTAATTGAATTAATATATGGAGAAGAGTACGTACCTCGTCAGTCAGATGAATCAGCATGGATGAACCAGGTTCATCCTGTTAGAAATCTTTAAATTGCCTCAATTTACAAAGATAGATAGACATCATTAGTATCCAAGGAATCATATTAATACATGTCAAAAGAGTATGGCAATAAAAACATGATGCTGAGCAATTATTAATCTGATTAAGTACCTAATTAGAATTTTCTAGCCAACAAGAATAAAAAAAAAATTCATTCTTTTTCTTCAATTTTTTTATTTTATTTTTGTTTTACCAATTAGGTTATCTTAATCATCCCTAATTCAATCCTGTTTCTCTCAAAATGCTCCCTACTCAGTGCTTTGGTGAAGATATCTGCAATTTGCTTATCAGTAGCACAAAATTCAATTGAGATCATTCCCTTTTCATAGTTGTCCCTAAGGAAGTGGTGTCTAACATCTATGTGCTTAGTTCTCTTATGATGAACCGGGTTCTTCGTCATACTAATGGCACTAGTGTTATCACAGAAAATAGGAATGCATCCCACATATATACCAAAGTCCATGAGTTGTTGCTTAATCCACAGCAACTGAGCACAGCAAGAGGCTGCAGCCACATATTCAGCCTCAGCAGTAGACAGAGCTACTGAATTTTGTTTCTTGGTGGCCCAAGACACAAGGAAAGAGCCCAAGAAGTGAGCCATGCCTGAAGTACTTTTCCTGTCAACAAGGAAACTTGTATAATCAGCATCAGCATATCCTACAAGGTCGAAATTACTACCTTTAGGATACCAAAGGCACAAATCAGTGGTGCCTTTCAAATATCTCAAAATTCTCTTCACTGCAGTGAGGTGGGACTCCTTTGGATTTGCCTGAAACCTAGCACATAGTCCCACACTGAACACAATATCTGGTCTACTCACAGTGAGATATAGTAGAGACCCAATCATTCCTCTGTATACCTTCTGATCAACGGATGAACCAGGTTCATCCACATCCAATTTAGTAGTTGTGGCTATGAGGGTGTCTACTTCCTTTGAATCCTCCTTCTTGAACTTCTTGAGGAGTTCTTTCACATACTTTTGTTGATGAATCATTATTCCATGTGGGTTTTGCTTGATTTGTAAGCCTAAGAAGAAGTTTAGCTCACCCATCATACTCATTTCCTCCTCATTAGTGTAGCAAATTCCTTGCTAAGCTTTTCAGTAGTTGCCCCGAATATGATATCATCAACATATATTTGCACAATCAGAAGATCCTTCCCCTTTTCCTTTAGGAACAAAGTACTGTCAATTTTGCCTCGTTTGTACCCATGTTCCAGCAGGAATTTTGACAATCGCTCATACCATGCTCTAGGTTCTTGTTTGAGACCATAAAGAGCCTTTTCAAGTTTATATATATGATCAGGTGACTCTTTGATTTCAAAACCTGGAGGCTGTTTGACAAATACATCTTCCTTCAAATATCCATTGAGAAAGGCACTCTTAACATCCATCTGATGGAGAGTGAATTCCATATGTGCAGCAAATGCTATAAGAAGTCTGATTGCCTCCAATCTTGCCACAGGAGCAAAGGTTTCATCATAGTCAATTCCTTCTTCTTGACTATACCCTTGAATAACTAGTCTTGCCTTATTTCTTGTAACCGTTCCATCCTCATCGAGCTTGTTCCTGAAGACCCATTTCGTGCCAATCACTGATTTGTCTAGTGGCCCGGGTACCAAGTACCATACTTGACTTCTTTCAAATTCATTCAGCTCCTCTTACATGCCATTTACCCAATCAACATCTTATAGGGCTTCACCAATGTTCTTTGNTGTTATGATGTTCTCAAGAGGGTGAGAACTCTGATATCTGTGTGGTTTGAGTACTAGTAGTTCACTTCTGGATAGTTCCATGTTTTTTTGTTGTTGTGGAACAGGATCAGGGCCAGGATTCACATGTTAAGTTCCCCCTGTCATGTTGCTTGGGGTAGTTGGACCTGGTCCATCACCTGTTCCATCTTCCATGGCTGCTTCAATGTGTTCACTGCTTCTCACCAGTCCAAGCTCCTCATCTTCTGGTTCCTGTCTCTCAGAAAGAGTGTTAGTTTCATCAAATACAACATGCACATTCTCCTCTACACACATAGTTCTTTTATTGTACACTTTATAGGCTTTACTATGTGATGAATATCCCAAGAATACTCCCTCGTCATTTCTAGGATCAAATTTACCTAAGGAATCTTTGCCATTATTGTGCACATAGCATTTACATCCTAAAGCCCTAAGATGGTATATGTTGGGCTTTATTCCTTTGAGTAATTCATAGGGAGTCTTCTCTACCAGTGGCCTGGTCATACATCTATTGATTATATAGCAAGCAGTGTTTATTGCTTCTGCCCAGAAGTTGTGTGGTAGTTTGCTAGAAAGAAGCATGGTTCTTGCCATGTCTTCAAGAGTTCTATTCTTTCTTTCCACAACCCCATTTTGCTGTGGGGTTCTAGGGGCAGAAAAGTTGTGATTGATACCATGTTCATCACAGAACTCAGCAAACTTAGCATTTTCAAATTCAGTACCATGGTCAGATCTTATTGATGCTAGTTGATGTCCTAACTGATTTTGAGTTTTCTTAACAAATGTGATGAACATATCAAATGCTTCATCCTTAGATGCCAGAAATAAGGTCCACGTGAACCCTGAGTAATCATCAACTAACACCATCACATATTTCTTACCACTTATGCTCAGAGTTCTCATTGGACCACACAGATCCAGATGAACCAGTTCCAACGTCCTGGTGGTACTGACCATTTTCTTACTTTTGAATGAGGATCTTACCTGCTTCCCCCTTGCACATGCCTCACAAACTTTGTCTTCCTTGAACTTAATATTAGGGAGTCCCACCACTAAGTCCTTTGAGACTAATTTGTTAAGCCGATTTAGACTTGCATGTCCAAGTCGTTTGTGCCAAAGGAGGGGATCACTGTCCAAAACACTTAAGCAAGTGAGTTCATTTTCAGACAGTGTGGACAAGTCTATGACATAGATATTATTCATTCTCTTTCCCTGCAAAACAATCTTGTCAGTAAGCAAGTTAAGCACAAAACATTTTGTGGAAGTGAAAGCAACCAGGTTACCTCTGTCACATAATTGTGACACACTGATCAGGCTATATTTTAATCCATCTATCAAGTACACATGTTCGATGGAACGTGTGTCATCCTTACCTACTTTGCCAACCCATATAATTTCACCTTTCTTTCCATTTTCAAAGGAGACATTTCCTCCTTTGAGGTTTTCAAGTGAAAGGAACTGTTCCTTGTTCCCGTCATATGCTTTGAGCAGCCACTATCCAAAACCCAAATTTGGCTGCTTCCTCTCACTTGTACCTACAAAAAGAAATCAGGGGTTAGTTTTAAGAACCCAAACTAGTTTGGGTCCTTTTCTATGAGAGAATGGATGAATCAATTTTTTTCTGGCCCAATTTGGTAGCCAGTTTTCTTTTTGACAAACCTCTCATTTGTTCGACTGGCCTGCTCTTTTGCAATACACTCATATTTGAAGTGGCTAGTCTTACCATAGTGGGTGCAGATTTTATTTTCAGGGAGAGTGAGATACTTGATTTTGGGATCCCACTTGGGAAATTGACTCCCAAAACCAAGCCCTCTTCGGTTGCTACTATGATTCTTTTGAAGCCATGTCAAGGCATCATAGGATTTATTCCATTTACAGGATCTATCTAATTCATGTTTCACTTTGCCAAGGTCTTCTTTGAGTGATTTTATCTGTTCATCCTTGGCGTACATTTTATCTTTAGTTTTCCCAAAATTTCTTCTAACATGACATGAGAGTGATCAACAACCTTTTTACTGGATCCTAATCTCAATTTTATGTTTTCAGATTTTAATTCTATAATCTCAGTCTCAAGTGGATGAACCCGGTTCAACAGGACAATGTTTTTCTTTTCAGATTCACTGACTCTGATTTCCAGGTTCATGCACTTTGCTTTTAGCATTGCACATTCTTTAGAGAGTTGATCATTCTCTTTGGATGTTTCCTCAGAATCATCTATGAAATCAAGTAGCAACTCAGAGAGTTTTTCCTTAGATAAGAACTTTATTTTATTTTTAAGATGGGAAATGCTTACCTGTGGTTCTTCATCAGATTCTCCAATAGCCATGAGCGCCTGATCTTCAGTCTCCCCATATTCTGATTCCTCATCTAAACTTTCCCTCCAAGCAGCGACCACAACATGTGTTGTGGTCTTCTTGGGTTGGACCAGTTCCTTCTTCTTGTTCCTTCTTTCATATCTCTCCTTTTTCCATTCTACTTCCCACTGGGGACAATTTTTGATGATATGGTCAGTCTTACCACATTTGTAGCATCCCTCGTTGGTTGGCCTTTCTGGAGATTTTGCTTTTTTGTAGTTTCCTCGTCTAGAGATGCCCTTCTTCCTCATGAGAAAGTTTCTGAATTCTTTGGTAATCATGGCCAACTCATCTCCCTCCAAATCTGCTCCCTCGGTGATTCTCAGTGCTAGACTCCTCTCCTTCTTTGGACCATCCATCTTCATTGTCTGCCTTCTGAGTTCATAGGCAGTGAGGTTTCCAATCAGCTCATCCAATCTCAGGGTTGCCATATTTTTGGATTCCTGGATAGCAGTGATTTTGCTTTCCTAGGAAATTGGCAAGACCCTTGTCAGGATCTTCTCAACCCTGTCCTCTTCAAGAATGACTCTTCCAAGAGACTTTAGTTCATTAGTCAAGGTTGTGAACCTTGTGTACATCTCTTGGATAGTCTCTCCTTCTTTCATAGTGAAGTTTTCATACTGAGAGTATAGTAGAGTACCTCTAGACCTCTTTACCTGAGGTGTTCCTTCATGGGCTATTTGTAGAGTATCCCAGATTTCTTTGGTTGTGGTGCAACTTTGTATTCTGCTGTATTCATCTGGACCTAATCCACAAACTAGCCACTTCTTGGCCTTAGCATTCTTC
>ML258007.1:16434-75920 GCA_005239495.1 Nicotiana undulata | reverse complement strand
GTTGCCAATTGTTGTGGCAAGTGTATTAAAAGTGTTGGTTGTTCTTTTGATTTTATCATGGTAAATAAAGACTGAGCTGGGTTGGCACCGTTACGGTGTTTACATATATTCTGGTTTATTTTATTGTGAAATGATATTGGTTAAAGCTTACGAGCTATACGGTTTTCTTTTTGCAACTGTGAAAATAAAAGTATTGTGAAAGGATTGGCCTGAATTGTGAAATTTATGAATAAATTGATATGATATGTCTGGTGGGAGCGGGTTGCGTGCCGCAACAAGGAGTGATAATGGTGGACAGGTGGGATCGGGTTGCACGCTGCAACAGGAGCAATAAGGGTGATATATTTAGGGAGGAGCAATAAGGATGGACAGGTGGGAGCGGGTTGCACTCCGCAACAAGGAGCGATAAGGGAGGACATTTATATATTTACTGATTTTCAAAGAAAAACAAAAATTTGAAAACCTACTATTTTATATTACTATTTTTTTTTATTTTGGCACTACTTTTATTTAAAGTTAAATTTGGAAACTTGGAAATTATTTGAGAGTTGGTTATAGTTGAGGCCTGGAAAGGCGGCAGAGTTATTTCATTATTTTTGCAATACTTAATTATTCGTTTAGATTTCCTTCTTGCATAAAATTTTTATTGTCTCAGTTATATTTTCTTTCTTTCTTTTCTTGTCATGTAGAATTATTTTATTGCGTTATTGTATATATTATTGTCACAGGTTATATGTTGTCAATGCCCCGGCGTAGACTCGTCACTACTTCGTCGAGGTTAGGCTCGGCACTTACTCAGTACATGGGGTCGGTTGTACTGATACTACACTCTGCACTCTTTTGTGCAGATCCAGGTACCGACCAGCAGTAGAGATATTTAGAGCGGCTATTCATTTATTCGGTGACACGAGGAATATCTGTCGGCGTTCGCAGATCCCGAGAGTCTTCTCCTATTTTCATAAACGTTGTTTTATCATATTCAGAACAGTTATCCTATTTCTTTCAGCCCATTATTTGTAGTATTCTTTAGTAGTTCGTGAATTGTGACACTAGACTCTAGGGTAGTTCTAGATCTATTTATATAATTAGTTCTTGGTTCGTTTTTATTCAATTGTTTATTATTTTTATCTTTGGAAATCATTTAAATTAATTTTACTTTAGATTTATTTATTGATTTTTAAGAAGATAATCAAAGGAAATTAGCTACTCGAATTCTAACATTGGCTTGCCTAGCAAGTGTGGTGTGAGGCGCCATCACGATCCTTAAGGTTGAGAATTTGGGTCGTGACAAGTTGGTACAGAGCACTAGGTTGCTTATGTCTTACAATTCACGAACAAACATGGTAGAGTCTGAAGGATCGGTACGGAGACGTCTGTACTTATCTCCCATAGGCTATGAAGTTAGGAACAATTTCACTTCTATTCTACTCTATCGTGCGGATTTATTTTACCTTTGATGATTGAACTTGTGTATTCTTGTCCTCTCATAAATATCGACAACATGCAAAGCATTTACAACCGGACAAGAGATGAAGCCCCAATGACAGCTACTATTAGGGGAAGAGGCAGGAGCAGAGCTCAGTCTAAAGCTCGAACATCAGCACCTGTTGTACAGTCTCAAATGGATCTAGACGTAGAGGTTATATCTCAGTCGGTACATGTTGGACTAGCCCATATCCCAGAAGGACTTATAGCTACTTCAGTACTGCATAACAAGGGAATAGTTGAAAGCAACGGGGTTGATTTAGATGAGCTGTGAAGTTTAACATTGTGGATTATCAGGCATTGTGACCTATGACTTCGTGCCAAGTGAGGAAGTCCACTGACAAGGAATAGATTGTGAGGCCATGTGTTATATCGGTTTTGGCTTGGAATGTATAAGGCTTGAGATTTGGCAAGAGATAAAGCTGAGACTTGCGGTATGTCTGCCTCCTTAATAACCATATACCTCAGTACCAAATGAGTTATATAGATAACTTTAAATCTATAGAAGGTCTACTCAGCGTGGAAGTCAGGGTTGCAGATTTTGGGGTGCTCCAGAGAGAGTACAGTGGTTGACAAGCTTCTAGACTATATGGTTCATGGCCAAGTTTATCTGTATAGAGCTCTACCTTTGGGGTCATTATGCATCAATAAGGATAAGAGTTACCCTAAGGAATAACGAAGGGTACATGAATAAGTGGGGCAGCTCAGCGATGTTGAGTCATCATGGTAAAGGAGAAATTGGTTGCCGGTGGTTGAGGCAAGCCTACGAAGAGGACAACCAGCCAGTGCAACATCAACTATTTGACTCAGTTCTCATAATGCTTTTGAAAGAGTTTGTTTCTCGAACCTTCCATTTTTGCGTGGCGCTTAGGGCTTGAACGATTGTGTCAGGTCACCATGACAATGTCAGAACATGTCATCAGGTTTGATAAGTTAGCCTGTCATACTCCTACTTCAATTCATATAGCCAAAGAGCATGTCCACAGACTCACTAAAGGACTCAATTATGATTGTAAGAATTTTGTGCGACTCAGAGCAAGTTGATACTTTATTGCGACTAGTGGTAGAAACTGTCCTAGACTTGAGAGAGTCATATTTCATCAGTGCACTCAGGCTACGTGCCCCATTGCAGTTACAAATCAACTACATGACCAGCTAGGGAAAATTGGTTCGGAATGTCGAAAGTGGAGGTCAGATTCCTAGAGGTGGAGACCCAGCCTGTTGGTATATTTTCTATGGTATGGATGAGGTCGTTACATTAAATGGTGTCATTACAAGAACAATCTCTAATTAGTATAAAGTGATGATTTCCTGAACTTAATACGGTTATGCGTAACTAATAAAATTCTTCTAATATGCTCTACTCTCGGGTGAGCTTCGTAACTCAAAAATCTACTTCTTTGAATGCTTGTATTGAGAAATTCTATGGGGATAGCTATGTCCATCGTTACGTGTTGTAATTTTGTTTAATAGAAAAATATTTAAAAGGAGGAAATGGAATGTTTCGATTGGCACGATGCGCATGTTGCTTGTGATTCAGAATTGAGTACGAGATCCTCGCATTGTAATATGATTTGAGATGTTTAAAGCAGGCTACGAGCCGCGGTGGAAGTTATGTAAGGACGAGGTCCTTGTGATGGAAATTCTTGTGTTTAAATTCTTCCTTGTGAATTAAAATTTTGTTATAGTACTGGTAGGGAATCATGCTTGTTAGGCTGATTCAACAATTTATGTATAAAAACAATAATGATAATAATCTTAATAAATGAATAATAAATAATAAAAGTAATACCAATAATAATTAAATAAAGAAATAAAAAAATTAATTAATTAATTAACTGTGCATAATTTACCAAATCTGTGTTATAATTATCGAGCTTTGACCTACGAGGTATGTGCCGCTCGTGTGGCGTTAAATGAGACACGTTAATTGGGGTATATAATTATGAGGTCTTCAAGAATCGCATCTCGTTATCAGTATTGTGAAGGTTTGAAAGGAGATTATTGTTAAGTGAAGTTGTTTGATAATTTCGTAATTGGCTATGAACAACTATTAAGAAAATAGAGGCGGTGAGTATGAGAAGCCTTGCGTATGTTCTAGTTGGTGAGAGACCGTTAGCTTCAGACATTCAGACGTTGGCTAATCAGTTCGTGAGGTTGGATATTTCCCCCAGCAGTGTTCTCGCTTGTACAGTCGCTCGGTCTTTCCTAATTGAGCTTATGCGGGAGCGACAGGATGATGACCCACATTTAGCGGTCCTTAGGGACACAGTTCGGCACGGTGATTCCAAGAAGGTTACAGTTGGAGATGATGGTGTTTCGAGGATGCATGGTCGGTTATGTGTGCCTAATGTTGATGACCTTCGTGAGTTGATCCTTGAGGAAGCTCAGAGTTCTAAGTATCTATTCACCCAGGGGCAGCTGAAATGTACCAAGATTTGAGACCGCATTATTGGTGAAGAAGGATGAAAAGGACATTGTGGCTTATGTGGCTCGTTGCTTAAATTGTCAGCAGGTAAAGTATGAACATCAGAGATCTGGTGGTTTGATTTAACAGATAGAGATTCCTGAGTGGAAAGGGGAGCGTATCACTATGGACTTCGTTGTTGGACTCCCACGGACTCAGAGGAAATTTTACGCAGTTGGGTTATTATGGATAGGCTGACTAAATCAGCACACTTCATTCCTGTGGCAAATACTTATACTTCAGAGCGATTGGCTAAGTTATATATACGGGAGATAGTTCGCCTTTATGGGGTGCCCGTGTATATCATTTCTGATCGGGGTACGCAGTTTACTTCGCACTTTTGGAGAGCAGTTCAGCGTGAGTCGGGTACCCGAGTAGAGTTGGGAAGAACATTTCACCCTCAGACTGACGGACAGTCCGAACGTACCATTCAGATATTGGAAGATATGCTCCGCACTTGTGCTATTGACTTTGGAGGTTAGTGGGATCAGTTCTTGACGTTAGTGGAGTTTGCTTATAATAATAGCTATCAGTCGAGCATTCAGATGGCTCCTTATGAGGCGTTATATGGTAGGCGATGCAGATCGCCAGTTGGATGGTTAGAGCCGGGAGAGGCTCGGTTATTAGGTACAGACTTAGTTCAGGAGGCCTTAGATAAGGTCAAGATTATTTAGGAGAGACTTCGTGCAGCTTAGTCTAGGCAAAAGATTTATGTCGATCGTAAGGTTCGTGATGTGACATTCATGGTTGGAGAGAGAGTATTGCTTCGTGTGTCGCCCATGAAGGGTGTTATGAGATTTGGGAAGAAGGGTAAGTTGAGCAATATGTATATCAGGCCGTTTGAGATTCTTGATAGAGTGGGGGAGGTAGTTATAGGCTTGCATTGCCTCCAGAGTTATCCGCAGTTCATCTGGTATTCCACGTGTCTATGCTCCAGGAATATCATGACGACCCGTCCCACGTGTTAGATTTCAGCTCTGTCCAATTGGACAAAGACTTGACTTATGAGGAGGAGCTGGTAGCCATTTTAGACCGGCAGGTTCGTCAGTTGAGATCTAAGAGTTATCCTTCAGTCCGATTGCAGTGGAAAGGCCAGCTGTTGAGGCAGCCACTTGAGAGTCCGAGCCGGACATGCAGAGTAAATATCACACTTGTTCGCTAATTTAGGTAATCTTCTATGTCCCCGTTCGAGGACGAACGTTTGTTTTAGAGGTGGAGATTGTGATGACCCAAACGGTCATTTTAAGAATTTAGACCCAATTCTAGGCTTATTAGGCATAAGAAGACTAATTTAAAATACCTTGATTTGCGTGCGCAGTCCGGGCGTGAAACCAGAAAGCTTATATGTTAAAATATGAGAAATAGTAATTTCTGGAGTTAAGATTTGATTATAGTTGACTTTGGTCAACATTTTGAGTAAACAGACCCGGATCTGTGTTCCGACGATCCCGGGAGGTCTCCAGTAAGATATGGGGCTTGCGCGTATGCCCGGAAATGAAATCCGAGGTCCCAAGCCTTAGAAAATAATTTTTGAAGAAAATTGTTCTGCTGGTTAATTCAACAAATAAAAAAATATGTGAAATATATGATATCGGGCCCGTATTTTGGTTCCGAAGCCCGGAACAAGTTGGTTATGTTATGTAAGTCCTATATGCGAAGTTTCATGAGAATCGGAGTTGATTTGATGTAATTCAGACATCTAGTTGAAAAGTTAGAAATAATTTGAGTGTTCTTGAGAAAACCATGCGTTTTGAGGTTAAATTTGTAGATTTTGATGTCATTTTGATGATTTGATTGCACGAGCAAGTCCGTATGATATTTTTAGACTTACGTGCATGTTTGTTTTGGAGCCCCGAGGGCTTGAGTGAGTTTCAGATAAGTTTAGGCTATGTTGTGCTTGTTTTTTATGTTTCATCGTTGTTTCTTCAAGCATAAATGATACCACATTAAGAAAATAAGCTCCAAATTCAGTTTTTATTGAACCATTAGATACTTATCGTAATTAAGGAGCCATAGGAAAAAGAATCATCAAATTTGGATATCGTATGAGGAAATTATGCTCATTTTCATGTCGGGAAAACATTGATGGTTTTCTGGTGTGCCCAGTTCGCAAATGCGAACTTTTTGTCGCAAATGCGACTTTTTCCCAGCTTCCTCTTGTTCGCAATTGCGAAGTATTTCTTCGCTTTTGCGAGGGTCACAAATGCGAACCCTGGGTCACAAATGCGACTTCTGCAGCCTGTTAAGTAAGATTTTAGACGGGATTTTCACTAATTTTTCAATTTTCTCAAACTCTAAACCTCCATAGGCGATTTTCCAAAGACCCAAACTTCTCCAAATCATTGGTAAGTGATCTATAACTAATTTCTTTCAATTCCTAACAACTTTTAACAATGATTTCAACCCAAAATCTAGAGTTTTCATGGTAAAAATTGGGATTTTTGGGTAGAACTTAGGAATTTCAAAATTTGGGGAATTGGACCTCGAATTGAGGCCGAATTCCAATACCAATTGCATATCCAGGCTCGAGGGAGATTGGGTAAACGGGTTTTGATCCGAACCTCAAGTTTAGACCAAGTGGGTCCAGGGTCGACTTTTAAATTTGGATAGGAAAACATAGGAGAACCATTGTTTTTCAATAAAGTTGATTCCTTTAGGTTATGATTGATAACATTGAACCAATTATGATTAGATTCGAGCGGATTAGAAGCAAATTCTAAAGGAAAAGCAGCGCTAGAACAGTGAATTGCTTGTGAGATCGAGGTAAGTGTTTGGTCTAAATTTGACTTGAGGGAATAGGAATCCTCACTTGTTTTCTATGTGAAATGCATGGGCGTGGTGTATAGGTGAGGTGACGAATATCTATGAACCACCCAATTTTCTTGTTAAGCATGATCCCTTTCTCGTTCTCAACTTAATTGATTCTTGTCTTAACTATTCTATGTACATTATTGTTTCTATGATTACTTGGTCTTGTTATTTTATTGTTAGATATTGTTGTGGTTATTTTTGAAGGAGTATTGGTTGTTTTAGCTGGATTCCTTGTGGTACAAAATGGTTGAGCGGTTTGGCGTTGTTTTTACGAATTATACCATTGTTGGGTGGTTACAAATAGCTTGTTGGAATTGATTGAGTTGAAATGTTATACTTGGGCATGCCTAAAATGGGAAGAATGTGATCTTTTATATGTTCATGATTGATTGTCCGTATTGATCATAGTCGAGGGTAGAGTGTATGGTTAGAAGTTGAAGTGCTCCTCTAGTTGGGGGTATATTTGATAGTACCATTGCTCGAGGACGAGCAAGAGTCGAAGTGTAGGGTGTTGATGTTTATCTTAAAGTATATATATTTATATGTATATCGCCTCATGTTTAACTTTTGTTTCGTGGATTTAGGATGTAAAATGTGATGATTTATACTAATTTGAGGTGTTTTTATGTGTAGGAATGATCCAGAAGCAATTGGGGGCGAAAGGTACGAGATTAGAGCCAAAACGACGAAAAAAGGAAAAGTGGCATTTTCAGCGCCACAGGCAGCGCCCCACGCTACATGTGGCGCCAGAGGCAGTGTGTGCAAATCATCAACGCCAAGGACGGATCCTAGAGCTGGACTGGGCGCTGGTGGCGTGAATTCTGTCCAACTTTGTCCGGGACAAGGTTATTTCAGCCGTAGACCTACCCAACCGTAAAAGCAAGACTTAACTTATTTTCCACTTTGAAGAGGGAATACATACGAGAAATATTCGGGAGCGAAGAGATCTCAGTTTTCTTCATCTTTTCTTAGTATTTTCAATTATCCAACACTTATGAACTTGTTTGCTATTATCATGAGTGGCTAAAATCATAGTTATGGGGTTGCGATTTAGCGATGAATATTATTGTTAACGTTGACTTAACCTTGATTGCACTTCACTAATATATGGTTGTTTCTTCAATTCTGTGATTAATTGCTTAATTGTCTGGCCATCAGTTAGGTTCTATTTACTATCTATGCTATGCTTGAGAAAGCCGTGCTTAGATTAGAGAAGAATTGAAGAGAGCACGATCTTAACTCTTAGGGGGCGGATTTGTGGTTAGGATATGAATATACCTAGTCACTGTGCTTAATTAAATATCTTAATCTTAATGTGTTCTTGATAGATTGATTACATAGGAATATAGGCATTGATCTATTTTTAATAGGCGAGTAGTACTTCGGGAGAAGGCTATGAGAGTAATTTTTCGATTAATTGGCAACCATGAGTGAATTGTATGAAAGGGAGAGTTAATTAAGACACAATAGGATTGGTAAATCGATCACAACCCTGAATAATTGTCTCTACTGAATACACGACAATCAGTTTGCTACTTGATAATTTAGTTACTACTTAGAATTATAGTTTAGTATAATCACATTCGTGAACTCGATTTTGGCTTGACTGAATAGCAGTCTTAGTGAATTTAGTAGGTAGTTAATACAAGTCTCTGTGGGTTCGACACACGATTTATCATTTTATTACTTGTACGACCACATATACTTGTGCGTGCGTTTGGGAGCAACATTCCACGATTCGAACTCGTGACATATGAATCACATGATAGAGATAACTTTAACTTTGTTCCAAGGTCCCTGTCTCGATATATATCGTTTGAAATTTTCTTAAGAGCGATGAAAGGAGGAAGGAAGATGTTACCCTTGAGATTTTCCTTTGTGAGTCCACCAATGCCAAGAGTTGAAAATCAACATATCCATTCCTTTCCAAGCTTCACCTTGTTGAATAGAATCCAATTTCAACACCCGTCCAATGTTCTCTCTTACTATATCCACCAAATATGGGGTTCGATAAAGAAATAAAGTTACTCCATACTCCTGCAAATCATCAAGAGAAATTCAAGGGGGGAAAACAAGGTTATTTTTAAATGGTTATCGACATTCGATAACTTCAAAAAACAAAAAATATACTCCTTCCGTTTCTATTTATATGAACATATTTCCTTTTTAGTAATTGCCAATATAATCAGTTTTTTCTTTATTTGAAAACAATTTACCTTTTATGCTATGAGTATAGCCACACAAAATATATATGCCTCGTTATATACCACAAGTTCAAAAGTCTTTTATCTTTTCTTAAATTTCGTGCACAGTCAATAGATTTACATAAATTTCGTACACAATCAAATATATATATGGGTGTGTGTTTATATATTAAATAACAAGTATATATTTTGATTGACGTCCTAAGATTCAAATCTTAAACTGCTAAATTGGTCGATATATATATATATATATAGGGGGCTTTTATAAAAGCATGCAAGCAATGCCTTTCAGTGTTAGGTTTGAGAATTTTACTAGAATTGGCAAAGAGGATGAAATATTTATACCCTGACAAGTGACAATCAAAAAGTCATTAATAAAAAGTGCCATGAAAAATTGGACTTTCATGTGATTATGACAATGTTCTAGTAAAGGTAACATAACTAGATAATGAACCTATAATTTTAAAGATGTGAAACTGTCACATATAATATCCAAGCAAATAAGTGCACATAAATTAAAACGAAAAATAATAATAATAATAATAATAAATTCAAAATATCAAAAACTCAAGATTTTTCGAATATTTTGTTGACTTAGAATTTCAGGAAATGGACAAAAGTAACATGTGACGGAGAAACTACGTCATTTTCAATATATATATATATATATATATATAATAATAATATTCTTATATTTACGAATTACATACGAAAAAACGAAATATATGCTACAGTAGTTAATAATTTCAAAAAGTTTAAAAATATTGAACTCAAAGGAATTTTTTTTGACTACTCAAATAATGGTAATATAGGTTATACAAAATGAAAAGGCTAGTAAAAGAAATATCGATAACGTTAAGTAATATAAAACAGATATAATTTATAACTAAGGTATTGCTCTGATAAGAATACTAGGAACGAACAACAAAATAACTTTTTATTTCTCTATGCTTAATAAAAGAGTAAATATTAATGGGAATGTAGAAATTGTTTTCTTTTTTTTTGGTTTCCACCCGATATTCGGTACCCATATTAAAGTCCGATTATCTCCGAATTCGCGCTGTGTAGAGCCCCATTCGAGAGGAAGCGCTCCCTACCAAGAATTTTTCCATACCCAGAAAATATAGAAATTGTTGTTCACGCCTCTGACAAGTCACGGGTTTTACTCAATTAAAAACAAACAAAGTCCATAAAAATCTTTGTCTCCTTTGGATATTCTGCAAAGGCTAAGAGGTCAACTTTTTCTAAAAAATATCTTTTTACAAAAAACGGAGATAATAATAAAGTTGTCTGTGTGTGGTTCGATCTGTAAAAGTAGCCATTAATATTTGTATTAGGATAAACCTTCTAAGCCATACCCTTAAAGTACGATCCTTCCCCGAATCCTGCGTAAATGCCGAATGCTTTATGCACCTAAATACTTTATGTACTATGTATTACATTCCTTTTATCTTTTTATATGTTTACTTCTTTAAATTTTGACATCTTTTAATAAAAATTCTAGTTTCGCTTCTTATTTCAAATCTATATATACAAGCGTACAGAATTCTGTATAGTTCTGAAGTTTGCACCAAGACAATAATTTAACACGTGTATTATCGAACTAAAATAGGGAAAATGGCCTAATATACTCCTTTACTTTTGAATATTGTCTATATTTAATCTTTATTATATTATTCACCAAATTTACATCTATCATTATATTATCTGGCTAAAATTACTCCTATCGTCAACAAATATTTAAAAATTACTTCCTGATCTGTTAAGTAATCCAAAATCTCCCAATTTTTTTTTATTTAAATCACTTTTTGTTGTTCTTGCTTCACTATTTTCAGAAATTAATGCTGATGTGAATGCTAAAGTTACTAGACTATACAAATTATTCATAAATTTTTTTACGGAAAATGGTCAAATATAGCATTGTACTATCAGAAAAGGTTTAAATGTACCACTTGTTATACTTTGAGTCTAAATATACTCATGTCGTTATACTGTTGGTCCAGATATACCTCTTTTCCGTTAAGTTTATCCAAAGTGGACATCCAATCCTACGTGACACTGACATTTGATGAGGTGGATGTCACATGGCTTGCTACCTCAGCACCCAATCCTACGTTGGACAAACTTAATATAATAGGGGTATATTTGAACCAATAATATTATGACAGGGGTATATTTGGACTCAAATTATAACGAAGGATATATCTCATAGTACAGGAGTATATTTGGCCCTTTGTTGATTTTTAATTACCAATGCACCCACTTCTCTTCTTGTAATAATGAGTTTAAAATATTATTTATCTTTCAATCATATATACATCGTAGAATTCAGTGGGTTTATTTATTGTATTATATGCAACTGATCATCATGTACGTACATGTATATTCATATGTATTTTGTCATTGTCTGGTTCGTATAAAGTTCAATGGACTAACCTAAGAGTGCACAATATGTATGCATTATTAAAGCAAAGTTGAATTCGACAATGTAAAGTCTCCGATGAACTTCAACTTCAATCACTAATATTTACTAAGTCTCCATATATTTGGTGCAAAGAATTCATTAAAATTTGGATGTTGTAAATACTTTTAGAAATTAGACATGCTACCTAATTTAAAATTTTCAATTTACTATACTTTGTTTATTAACAGTTGTATTGTTTAATATTTGTTTTCTCTTATTTTTTTCTCTAATCCAGAAAGCAGGTAAATGCCAATTATTTCGAAAATAGTGGCCAACAAGAAGAGTCAGTAACTTAATTAAAATGATTCAGGAGATTCTGGGTCACCTGACGGATTGAGGGGTAATTTTTTTAAGTTTGCTCATTATAGGGATAAATTTGGTCCGATAATATAATAGTATGACTAAATTTGCCCGATAGTATAACGAAGGTTAAACGTAGACAATATCTGAAAATAAAGGGGTATATTTGACCTTTTTCCCAACTAAATAAAAGTAATTGTAAGCTATGGAATCTATAATTAGTGGTACATTGGAGCATATAATAACACCAAAACAAAGAAGAAAAAAATAAAAAAGAATTGGAGAGAAAAAAAAAACCTGAAAAGTCACAGAAGAAATTGCCTCTTTTCTGGTAAAAGAAGTGGTGGCATTTGGCACCGACGAATGTAGCATACAAGCTAAAGATTCCCACATATTCAAACTCAATGAATCACCCACAAACATAATTTTCTTTCCTAACCATCTTTTCAAGAAATCCTTACCATCAAATCTGCAAAAAAATATTTTAAAAAAAGTAAAGAAAACAAAAGTTATAGGGACTTTATATATCACTATCTTGGAAAGGGCAAAAAAAGGAAACAACAATTATAGTGGGCGTTTGGACATAAGAATTATAAAATTTGAAAAAAAAAAAAGTGAATTTTTTTTCAAGCGAAAATAATATTTAAAAATTAGAGTTGTAATTTGACATGAATATAATTTCGGGTTGTTTTTTAAGTTTTGTGCGTGATATAAGTGAAAATTTTGCAAACAGGTTTTTGGAGTTTTTCAAATTTTAAAAAAAATTCAAAATTTATCTTCAAGTGAAAATTGAAAATTGAATTATTTTTGGCCAAACACTAATTTAAAAAAAATAAAACTTTTTCAGAAAAAAGTGAAAAAAAAAATATCTTATGTCCAAACGGGCTTTGACATTGATAGTACCTAAAAGTCAACTTAGATAACCATTCATAAAAAGTAAGAATACAAAGTTGAAAACAAAAAGAAAGAAAAAGTCTAAATTTAAACTTGTGATTTAAAGCAACTTTTAAAGAGTCTTTATCACAATACTAAAATAATTCTTTTATTAAGCTGGTTGAACAATTTATATATAGCAAAAGAATTACTTTTACATATATTTTTTTTCATAAAAGAGATTCAATTGAACTACCTTTACTCTTAATTAGCTTCACCACTAACTATAACATGTTATTCTCTCTCCGTTTAACGATCAAATTCTATGAGTTCAACTTTTAAAATTCTTAAAATTGAACTCATTGTATTTCCAAACTTATGGTTCAATCTATACTATTTGTTGCGATTTTTAGTGTATTTTTATACGTAAATTTGTGCTCAGCGTCGAAAATACTGGGTTTAGATGAAACCGATACTAATATGTTACACCCGTTAAAGGCAGAGCCAGGATTTAGAGTTACTGGGTTCGAAATTCTAATTTTTAAGTTAGTAGGTTATAAACTAGCAATTTGTACATATCCAACGAATTTCTTAAAATAAATACAGGATTTGAACTAAAGTTACTGGTTCAGCCGAACACGTAACATGTATACTAGCTCTGCCCCGAGCAATAAAGTTTAAGGAAAATAGAAAACTTGTGAAACTTATGGTCTAAAATAATCCATAGATATTTTGTGCAGTTGTATATTTACTCATTACGGTAAAACGAAAAGTTTAAAACAATTGTTTTCAAATTTAGAAAAGATTCGGTCAGTCTATTTTAAACGGACTAAAAAAGAAAATAATTAAATCCTTTCTGGGGGTACCTGGGTAAGTTGCAAGAATCAGGTTTCCAAGCATATTTGAGGTATTCTTTATCAGGGCGTCCATATTTTTGGCAATCAAATTCAGGGTCAATGAAAGGACAATTTGAAGATTGGTAAAGAGGAAATGAAGTGTCAATTACCCATTTTCCTTGAAATAAGTTGCAGCTGCTACTAGCATTCTTTACCACAAGCTCAGCTTTAGCATTTTCTGCTTTAAAGAAGAGAGAAATAATAAAAACTAAAGCTATTGATTGAAGAAGTAGGCTTGACATGAATTGAGTTTCAAAATTTTCTGTTTGGTTTTGGTTTTTTTTGGTAAAGACAGTGGAGAGAGAGAGAGAATGAGCATAGGAAAGAAAGTTGGCTTCATATTTATAGTATGAATATATGTTTAATTAATCAGGATAAAGTAAAAAAGTTCATATTTTTAGGGAAAAAAGACAGTACCTTGCACAAACATCTCGCATTCACGCATGGTTCGGAGAAGTATTGTATTTGTACCCCATAGGAGTCTAGTGCAAGCATTATTGACTGATTCCACGGCTCGAACTTGTAACCTTACGCGAGCCCAGGAATCGATAGTCACAAGGGGCAGTATTACATTCAATATAAATTTTCGCTGCTCATAAAGACTGGTACGAGAACCTTTGTTAATATCTAATTATTTCTAAATTAGCAAGTCTACATAGAGTTTTTGCCGAAGTTTTCTGGTGCCGATGATCCCTCTTCCTACAATGTAGGTCAGCCTTTGTTCGTCACTTATAAATCACATGAAGACAATTTTACCGTTGCTCAAAAGCTTTACGTCCAATTTATATTATATATATGTGCAAACACATACTATATTTTAGTTTATTTGGGGTAAACATCAAAATTAATGTAACAAAATTTTAACATAATATTCCTTGTTAATCCCAAGAGGGCCAAGACATAATTATTAAGTACAAAGGAATTATTCACTTTACAATCTTTGCTAATCAAGCTGCCGTGATTACGGCGCCTATAAAAATTTTAAAGAAGAAAGAAATTTGATTCTTATGATCTAGAAGTCATAGCTATTTTCATTAAAAATCATCTATAAGCCGGAATAACTTCTTGTCTCCACCTTTGTCCCTCTGTTCTTCGTATAGGCGACCAAACGCTGCAGTCTTGACATTTGTAACCGTTAACTTTGCCACCTTCCTAGCCGACTTATATCTTTGTCTATTCATCCTCCTTTCCTCTTCGTATGTACTCTTTACTAACCTCCGTTATGCCACTTTCTTTTCTTTCATCTTTCCCTGGACCTCGACGTTCCACCACCAGTCGCCCCTATAACCGCCCGAGTAACCCTTCGAGACCCCTAACACCTCTCTCGCAACCGCCCTTATACAGTTCGCCGTCATTTTTCACATACCGCTCGCGTCCCTGCTGTTCCTCCAGGCCCCCATATCCAACAACCTCCCCTCTAACTCCTGCGCTTTATCCTTCGTCAAGGCACCCCACCTAATCCTCGGACGACCCTGAACCACGTTCTTCTTCCTCCTCATCATGATTTTGACGTCCATCACCAGTAGCCTATGTTGGGTCGCGAGCGTCTCACTTGGGATATCCTTGCACAACCCTCTATCACACCTCCTTAGGTAGATAGTCGATTTGGGTCTTAACCACCGAATTTTGAAAATTATAAAATTACATTGTGTATTATATAGTTCCCCACTAAGGTAAGGTATACCTCATTCTGGCTCGGATATCACTTGTGAGATTACTCTATATATATTGTTATTGTTGTTGAGGGGTTATTCGCACCAATCTTAACCATTTTAGAAAAATCTTCAACTCTACGATAGCATTTCGCGAAAAAAATCCTTTTAAATAGAAGATGCCTTGAAAATAATTTTTTAGAGGAAACTTCAAAAATTACAAATTTCCCTATTGATTAACCTCTGAAGCGGATAAAATTTTAAGAAGTCTATATCTGAAAATGAAAGAGGAGCTTCTGCGTGAACATTTCTAACCATGGTATAAACACAAGAAGAGAAAATAAAAATCAAATGATTGAGGAATGGAATTTTCCAAGACTTCCATTCATTCCTTATTGCAGAGAACTTTCACATCACAATGATAGATGATCGTAGTGGTCTATGACTCTGATACACTATAGGGTTTAATGGCCCTACTTAATGCAATTCCTAAAAGTAAGCTATACTTGAATATTATGTATTGTTTAGTAATTTTGTGCTAATTTGGGTAAATTTAAATTAGAGTTGCTCTTTTTACAACCAATTCACTTGTTTAGTTTGTTGATTAATTCAGGAGATTTTTACTAATCAATTAATTGCAACTACCAATCGGACTGGTTGCAGAACATTCTATTTATCTTACTAAAATAGACACCCTTTTAGATTAGAGGATTGCTATTGAACTCTAGTGGAAGAATTCTAAAAGCTATGATGCAGCGGATTAGATGTTTACTTGCCAAAAAAAAAAAATATATATATATATATATATATATATAGATGCTTTAAGTAGGATCACTTCGAATTCGCTTTACTTGATTAGATTATTACCCAAAAATGAGTTTTTTAGCCAAAAATGACTAACTACTTAATCCACCTAAAAGAGGATTACTTTCCTATAAATGATCTAGCATAGTCCACGGAGCGACTTATTTGGTGATTGTTAAAAGGATATCAATTGTCCTCTTCTACAAAATAACCCTTAATAGTACTGTTTACGCTTAAAAATGGATAACAGAGGAACTGATACGCGATTTTAAAGATATGTGGACTAATACAATACAAATGATTAATGACGCCAGATACGCAAACTAAAGACGTATAAAAAGTCAAACCAGTAGCAATGTTGGATCCGGGATCGGCTATAAGCTTAGCAAATAATCTGCCTTCAGTTCGGAGCCAAACACTTATAAAGAGCTGAATAAATCAAGAACTTTGAATAACCTTTCAGAAGCAGAGAAAACAAATGTATATTGCCTTGATATGTTTGTTACAGTGTACCTAATGAATAATCAACTTCTCCTTTATATAGTAGAGGAGTTTTACCCTAAGTACAATTCTAAGAAAGGTAAAAATCTTCCTTTTCTATAATCACTGATCTATCGTTGATACGAGACCGGGATTCACGCAGTGATATCCAGTTAGACACGGATATCACGGCCCTTTGTTAATCGTGTGTGGTCGTTTGGTAATGTTCTCCGGGGTCTTGGAACTCGACCGGACCCGGCAGCATGGTCTCGATGGCTCCGAGCGCATGTGTTTTGCTCGGGCATTGATGCGAGAGGCTCCTGGCGTCGATTTTGATTCCTTGCAGTCATGTCCTTACTTCATTTTCCTCACCGGGATATCATGGTACTCATTAGCCTTGGTTTTACCCGTATACAGATAGTCCTCTCGTTTCTCAGAGAGTAGATTTTCCGAAATGATGGAAAACGATAGATGGGTCTCCGGTTCCTTCCCGTACGTTACGAAGAAGGAGCTGAAACGTCCCATCAGTTGCGTCGTTCTGACTTCGGATATGTGTCAATCATCGATTGGTTGCCCCCGAATGCAAAGAGCCGCCTACTTTCCTATAAAAGCTTCCATCCTTCCATCCTTCGTTCCTTTTCTTTTTTTTCAACCAAGCTTTTACCTTCGAGTTCTTCTTTCAAACCTTCATCTTTTGATCTTCAAATATTCATAATAGTTCTTAGATTCTTTCCCATATCTTCTTAAATTCTTCATATCCCGTTGTTCAGCTATTTCTTTGCATTCACTCGTGTATGATATTGTGCACTCGGTATCAGCTATGCGCCAACGGTTCGTGATATTACGGATAGGCTATAAGGGAGACATGGATGCTCAAACATTATCTCAATGGACAATTTTTGTGATTCGGTTGAGTTGGGAGATGCGGTCCTGATGGCTTAGTTACGTACGGGCGGGTCTCGGAGAGTCATTGATGATGTCGTCCACGACTTGAGTCGGCTATCTGTCACAGGCATAAGGAATATGTTGTGCATTATAGTTTTCTCCTGGATGGATATCAGAAGTTAATAAACTGCTGGCATTATTGGATATCGCATGTAAAGAGCGTGCAATTTAGGAAGGCACCTTGTGTTTTGGTTTGTGGATGCTTGGCTAGTGGTATGGTGAATACCGGGTTTTGAGGCTTCTGAGGTACGGATTTTGATACATGGCATGGAATACCGGCGTGGGTGATTTCGTTAGATGATGGAGTGTGACTGATGTATTAGGAAATTGAGTAGTGTAGTTGAGATCGGTTATGAAAATTCTGGTATTCATGAGGTTTCGGGGCTGGATGTCCTCATAAGCGAACTATTTCTTGGTTTTAGAATGTGATCTAATGTTGAAAATGGGATAACTATTGGCGTATGTTATGGATAGACCGTTATAGACTTTTGGACGATTATTTACCTGCTTGGGAATAATCATAATAAGTTTGGGGGCTATTTAAAAGTCTAATAGGGATGCGCATTTTATATCGAGTTAGGTTTAGGTATTCTTGTGAAATTGATATCATAGTTATGTTACCTTGAAGAATGAGTATTATTTGTGCCCTAGTCTATGTTATGTTCTCCCCTCTTATGCTAATACGGGCGGTGAGGTTGTATGATTATTCTCATGCATGTTGTAATCCCGTTCAGGACTTATGGCAATGTGGGCAAGCTGGCCCTCGTGATGTTGATTTGCTCATTCTACCTTAGTTGTGCTTGCTTTCCTCCATGTTGCATTAAATCTATTCTTTTTTCCATATTTATACTTGTGCACTCTATCGTGCTTGATATCAACATTCTTATGATCAATAAAGCCGAGCACTTTGGCTCGATGGGTATCCATATGTGGATTAATATATTTAGGATCGGTTTGTACGAACATCGGATGCTATGTGGGATACCCTTTCCCTGTGTTTATGGTCAGGCCTAAATGGATTGGGGTGATGTAAAATTACCCCCGTGTATATGTATGGTGAGCTCATGCAATGATTTGATTGTCAAGACCCCAAATCCTAACAATTCGTGATGGCGCCTATCGTGGAACTAGGCTAGCCACCCATCACATAACTACCCATGCGTTCTATGATTATATTTCACAGATCAATAACGAACAACAAACAGAGTATAAATCAATTTCTTTAAGTCTTTACGTCCCCATGATAATCTAACAGTCTACGCAAACCTCCCAAATTAAGTCAACGTGGTCACAAGCATCTAAGAAATAAAACTAACTCTGCTAATGTCTTAAACAATGTCTAAGAAATAAATACAAATACTAATAAAGGAAGGGAAATGGAGAAGTTGCGGACGCTGGACAGCTACCTCGAAATCCCGTAAATCTGCTGCTAACGAACAAAGATGGCTACTACACCGCACTAGTACTTGGATCTGCACACAGGGGTGCAGGGAGTAATGATGAGTATGCCAACTCAGTAGTAATGAAAATAAATCACAGTCTGAAGTATATGAAACACACAGCATAAAACACCAATTCACAAATAGTAAAACATCAAGTCTCAATACAGTATACATAAGTTAGAAAACTAATTTTCAGAAAAATCCTTTGAAACAAATATATTTTCCAATATTTCTCAGTAAAACACTCGGTAAAATCAGTTTGAAAAATGAAGTGAATCATAGTCAAAAACTCAGTAAAATATCATCATAAGTCTGCCCATCGGGCCATAATCATCTCTCATAACATTTCCCTACACCTCACCATCACTCAGTATCAGCCCAGCGGGCAACCTCACAGTCACTCAGTATCAGCCCCGCGGGCAATCACTCGCACTCAGTAGGTACCTGCGCTCACTAGGGGTGTGTACAGACTCCGGAGGGGCTCCTACAGTCCAAGCGCTAGGAACAAGCCACATCATGGCATAAATCACTCACAATATTGGCCCTCGGCCTCTCTCATATCATAACATCCTCACAATATTGGCCCGCGGCCTCACTCGGTCAGACACTCTCAACATGCCACTCGGGCCATCATTATACCGGGTTCTCGACCCAAAAATAGTGTTTCATTTTTCAAGAAATAATATCAAAATACTCTGAGTGTCAAAACAATTATCAAGAAAAGGCTGAGTGAAAGTCATGACATATCAAGTGTGGAGAATAGTAAAAACAACCCCCAAGGGGTAAACAGATCGGCACTAGGCCCCAAACATGGCTTACAGCCCAAATCATATCAAAATATATCAATACTATTAAGCGTAGGCTTAAAAATCCATTTCGCAACTCAATAGTTTCCTAAAAAGGGATATATTTCAAAATTTCCAATCTTTGCATTCCAAAATCCGTGAAGGATGCAAGGTTCGGGCTTTCATACCCTCAGGACAGGATTAAAAGATATTACTTACCTCAAACTAGCCCGAAAAGCTACTCTGCGACCTTCTTGCCTCTCGAATCAACTTCCGAGTGCTCAAAATCTACCAAGTTCAGATTTTTATCATCAAATTATGCTAAAGGAACGAATTCCAATTGATTACCAATTTTAGCTCAAAACCCGAAATTAGCCAAAACCCGACCCCCAGGCCCACGTCTCGGAACTCGAAAAATTTTATTCCAAAATGTTCTTCATCATCTCACGAGTCCGTACATATAAAGAAGGCTAAAATCAGAGTTCGTTTGACCCCTCAAATCACCTCCTAATGGTCTCATAATCTCAATCCCTAACTCCATCTTTTTCTACTGATTTTCATGAATTAAACACTGGTATTTTGTTCCTTAATCACATATAATCGAGTTTTAGGGTCCAAAATACTTACCTCTATGAAGAACACTGATTTCCCCTCTTCAAATTAGCCTCCAAGCTCTTTTCCCGTTCAAAAATGGTGTTAAAAGGTTTAATGGTCGCAGAGGGTTTTAATTTATACTTTCTATCCAGGGGTTCCGCACCTGCACCCACATTCTCGCACCTGCGGGACTGCACTTGCGACCTTCCCTGGGCTGGCCAGTCTCGCACCTGCGGAGTCCTGCTCGCTCCTGCGGGCCCGCACCTGCGGTCAAACTTTCGCAGGTGCGGAAATCACTGTAAGAAAACACCAGTAGCTGTTTGCTGCATTTTTTCAACTCCGAACTTCTCGTTAATCATCCGAAATCAATCCCGAGCCCCTCGGGACCCCAACCAAATATACCAACACATCATAAATGATCATTCAAACTTAGTTGCACCCCCGGAATACCAAAACTAACATCAAAACACCAAAATCACATCGGATTCAAGCCTATGAACTTTCAAATTTCTAAAATCCACTGTCGATGCCGAAACTATCCAAAACAACTCCGATTGACCTGAATTTTTGCAGACCCAAAACGACAATATGAACTTATTCCAACTTACGGAAATTCATTCCGACCCCGATAGCCTATTTTTCACTGCCGACCGGAAATCGCCAAAAACTAACTTTCGCCAATTCAAAAGTAATTCTACACCGGATATCACAAAATTATTCTGAACATACTCCTAAGTCCCAAATCACCTAACGAAGCTATCTGAGCCATAAAATCCACATTCCGGGGTTGTTTACCATTAAGTCAACTCTCAGTTGACTTTTCCAACTCTAAGGCTATTTCTAGAGACTAAGTGACTAAACTCTCACTACAACCATTATGATTCCAAGTATACCAACTCTAATACATAAAATAGTATAACCAACCTATGCCAAGGCAATAATAGTAATTATAATGCAAGTTCTACATAACGACATATCGGGTCGTTACATTGATAGCTTTGGAACGACTTTTGGCACGTTCGAGGATGAACATATCATTAAGTGGGGGAGGATGTAACGACCCGGTTGGTCGTTTTGAGCAATTGCGTCTGGTTCGGCAGTTTGAGGTCACGAGTAACTTCACATAGTGTGTTTATGACTTGAGTGCATCATCGGCTCAGGTTTTTGAGTGGTTTGGAAATGATTTTAAGGAGCGACTCTCATTTGTGAAGCTCGAAGTTGAAAGAATGGACCAAGGTTTTACTTTTGAGTATTTGACCTCGTATCGGAGTTTCGATGGTTCTAGTAGGTCCGGATGGTGATTTTAGACTTGGGCGTATGCCCAGATTTGCATTTGGATTTTATAAATGGTTTCGACATCGTTGAAGTTGGCAATTTAAAGGCTTAGAATTTCTAAGTTTGACCATGGTTTGACTTTAAAGTTATCGGGTACAGATTTTTGTTTCGGGACTTGAAGGTCGATATCTTCATATTGAACTTGTTTTCAAAATGCGATGACATTTGGAGTTGATTTGATATGATTCGGATGCTTGGTTGCGATTCTAGAAGTTCTTGAAGTTTATTGTGATTTTTATGCATTCTGGCATCCAATTCATGATTCTCGAGGTTATTTTGGCGTTTCGATCGCGTAAGCGAGTTCGTTTTATGTGTTGGACTGGTATGGATGTATGGATTAGAGCCTCGAAGGCTCAGATGGGTTTCGGGCGTGTTTCAGAGTGTTTGGAAGAAGGTTCATCTTTGCTGGTGTCTCTATTCTCGCATTTGCGAGTTTTTCGTTGCATTTGGGTTGTCTCCATTTGCAAGATCATTCTCTCTTTTGGGACGATTGGCTGCGGCAGGGAAGTTCGCATTTGCGAACAATTTCATCGTCTTTGCGATGAGGCATCTTCCGCATTTGCGACACACGCTGTCGCTTTTGCAAAGACTCTGAGCTCGCTTTTGCGAGTCTTGTGTCGCATTTGTGACTTTGACAGAGCTTGTCAGGCTTCGCTTTTGCGACGCTTTATCACATATGTGACCATCGCATTTGCGATGCTCATTTCACAAATGCGACATCTGAGGCTGGTACTAAGACTTTCATTTCGGTATTGGCTTCATTTTTACCATGTTTTGAACCCTAGCCTCGATGGGAGACAATTTTTTGGAAGGATTTTTATACTAAACCATTGGGTAAGTGAATCTAATCAATATTCAGTTATGTTTCATGATTATACATTATATTTAACATCAAATTCATGAGAATCTACGTGAAAAATTTGGGGATTTGTCAAATTTTGAAAAATGAAAAATTTAAATTTGAGAGTCAAATTAGACTCGGATTTGGAAATAAAATATGTATATGGACTCGTGGGGCTATAGGTAGTCAATACCTAACCTTGGATCCGGGTTTTGACCTGGTAGGCCCCTAGTTGACTTTTATTGACTTTTTAGAAATTATATAAAGACCATAACTTTGTTATTTGAAATTATTTTCTCTTGCATTGTTTGTTGTATTTAAGTCGGCTTTGGCTAGATTGAGCCAAGTAGAGGGGCATTTGTAAAGGAAAAGCTAAGTTGAGTACTAATTAGGCCTAATTGAGGTAAGTGTCTTGGAACTACCCCTTAGGATTCAAGTTGATTGTGCTAATTGTGTTGCATGAAAGACGTGTACACAAGGTGACGAGTGGGTACACGAGCTATAAATGGTATCTGACTGATTAGGCTATCTAGACTATTTCCTTGCCTTTAAGTAAATTGTTATGACGTGTTATATATCTCATCGTTAATCTACTCTTATATATATTATTTGACGTTGTTAGCACTCAATATACTTCTTACTTGATACTTTGCACTTATATGCTTTAGTTGAAGTTGTTGCCTTCCTTATTGTTTTGTGACCTCTTAATTGTTGCGTTCCTTCCATGACTTTGTGCTTATCTGCTACTTGTTTTAATTGTTGTAATTTCACATCTTAGTTGTCTCGTACGTCATGTGTCCCGATGCTTTTGTATTATTTGTTGCTTCCTTGATTTTTACGTGATTCCTTCATTGCCGTGTACTCATACCCTATGATTGTAGAAATTCTTGTAAATTGAGTATTGGATTGTTGATGTTATTGATTTATTTATGGATCGGGTTTCACGCCGCAACATGTGGAATAAGGAAAGATTTATATTGTACGGTGGGATCAAGTTGCGCGCCGCAACATGTGAAATAAGGGTGGATTGATATGGTGAAATAAGAGAGAATTATGTTATTGACTTTGATTATATGGTGGGATCGGATTGTGCTCCGCAACATATATATTTACTTTTTTTATTCATATTTACATGGTGGAATAAGGAAGGATCGGGTTGTAGGGTGGGATCAGGTTACGCGCCGCAAGAATTTATGTGTTTTGTATTCCTTGTTACTTATTTTTATTGATATTTACATGGTGGAATAAGGGAGAATCAGGTTGTACGGTGGGATCAGGTTGCGCGCCGCAAGAATTATGTGTTTTGTATTTCTTGTTATATTGTGTTGGATTCGGTTCTTCGTATGAGACTTTGAAGATTGGTATTTCTGGGTTTTACTTATTTATGAGGATTGGATTTTTTTCATTAGTTTACTGTCTTGCCATCATTTCCTCTTTTTCTTTCCTATTACTATTATTTTGGTGATTTGATATTCAAGACGAATTTACTACGATGAGTCACTATCTCATACCATATCGAGTTATTAGTAACACAACAATTTTATATAAAGAACTAATAACATGCTTACCTTGTGTGACTCTTATGTTAAAACTCATCGTTTCATTCGGTACCTCACTATTTTTAATAGTCGTCATCTTTGACTTTAACCGAATTCTCAACTTAATCTCCTTACCCTATCTGATGTTTCTACTTTACTTAAAAAGGAATTGATATTATGGTTTAATTTCTTAAATTATATATTCCAATCAGTAGCTTATCAGGTGCCTTATTTATTTTAAAATGTTATGCTCTTCACCTAAATATTTTCCAAAAGAAACTCATTTTCTCATTGATTTTCAATTTGGTTCAGAAACTGTAATTTTACTTTATTATATATGAATAGATCCCTCGAATATTATTTATTAGCATTTGACACAGATATTATGGACCTGGTAGCATGTGTATTTTGCCCTGCGGAAGTGATATGAAAAATGTGGGCACAAGGTACCATGTGTGTAACGTTTGGAAGATGTGATTTATGATATGAGATTACGAGAAGTGGAATTGTTGAAATTCGTATATGAGGAATGATTTGATTGGTTGAGTTGTCATCGTTTCCCCTACTTGAACACATTCATACTTCATCTGTACCCCGACTATGTTGTTGCTTAATTACTTGATTATTTTTCGTTGTCATTCGTGTTCCCTTTGTCTTCATTGTTGATTGTAATTTGAATTCTTTCCGCTACTGGTCTTACATTGATATTATTTCCTTGTTAGCTTTATGTTATACTCTGCACAGGTTTACATGTCCGATAGGTGTCTTGACATTGCCTCTTCACTACTCTACCGAGGTTAGTTTTGATACTTACTGGGTACTACTGTGGTGTACTTATGCTACGCTTTTGCACATTATTTTTTTACAGAATCATGTACTTCAGGTTGATTTGAAACTTATGTTTGTGCGACTGGAGACTTCAATGTACACCTGTTGGACGTTCGCAGGCTCCGAAGTTACCTTCTGTTGTATTTATTTCTATTGTTTCATATTACTCTGGAACAATGATGTATTCATTATATGTAGTTACTTATAGAAAAGGCTTATGACTTGTACTACCGGGTTTGAGGTTAAGTAACTTTTGTTGGTTCAACTATGTTGCTACAGATATTATTTAAAGTGTTGCAGTTAAGTTAGTTAAATTCCATTAATGATCGACAAGTGTTAGGCTTATCTAGTCTTAGAGACTAGGTGTCATCACGACATCTTACAGAGGAAAATTGGGATCGTCAAAAATCATAGACGTAAATCAGTTTATTAAGCATAAAGTAATAATTGTAAAGATAAATTATTTTTAAATAAAAAATATATGAAATTCTTTTAGAATTAACTTAGAAGGGAAGAGTGTCACAGAAATTTGGACGGAGGAAATAATTTCTGTGTAATAGGCCTATAAAAAAGAAAACAAATCTCGCATGTGAGAAGACGGATATTCTAAACTAAAATCATTAAAAAGCAGTGGTCTTGTATGTCAATGATTGTTGAAAGTCAAAATGGGCTTAGGTATAAGTGGATTACATCCAGATAGTGGGCTTCATGTGGAGATGAAGGCCCACTTGATTGTCTGTATTACATATTTGAGAGTTTTTTTTTTTTTTGTTAATTATTAAACTGGCTTTTTCTTTCCCTTTTTTTATTCCCATTTACATTGAGTCACTTAAATATCAAAAAACTTTTTTATAAATTAGTCAGTGACCAAAAGAGCAATTTGCTAGTCGAAAAAAGTTTATTCTTAAACAATATAATAAAAGGGAATCTTGTTGGATAAAAAAATTCGCTAACATAGTCTTTCACAAAATTGAGATGATAAACAAATTATATTAATCATACAAGTCTATGGGACCTTATTTTCTTTCTAATATGTTCTAGAAAAATAACTCTTTTTAAAATTTAAAAATAGTTTACCGTAAACTTCTTATTTTATCCTTAATAATAATTTTTTATAGTTGCACGCGTGTTATGACATGTTTTAAATCATAAACTTTCCATTCACCTTCAATGACATGCTCTTACATCCATAAAAAATTCATAATTGTTTAATACTGCAAGTTCCAAAAGTCTTTCTTTCTATCTTTAAATTTATGCTCAGTTAAATACCACTATATAAACTGAAACGAAGACAGACAATACTTGTATAAAAACGATAACTAAACCTCAATGACATGCTCTTACATCCATAAAATTTTCATAACATATTTAAAACTATAAGTTCCAAAAGTCGTTATTTCTATCTTTAAATCTATGCTCAGTTAAACACCACTACATAAGTTGAAACGAAGACAGTACTTGTATAAAAATGATGAGTTACCCTCAATGGCATGACCTTGCATTCATAAAACTTTCATAACGTGTTTAAAACTATAAGTTTCAAAAGTCGTTCTTTCTATCTTTAAATCTATGCTCAGTTAAACACCACTACATAAGTTGAAACGAAGACAGTACTTGTATAAAAATGATGAGTTACCCTCAATGGCATGCCCTTGCATCCATAAAAATTTCATAACGTGTTTAAAACTATAAGTTCTAGAAGTCTTTCTTTCTATCTTAAAATCTACGTCCAGTTATCACTACACAAACAAAAACGAAGAGAGTATTTGTATAAAAATGATAACTAACCTACAATAATCGAAAAAATTAAACTAGTACACTAATTGCGTAAAAAATCTCTTATGTTGTCTGTCGATATATCTTAAATCCTTTGTCAATACTATTCCCTTTCATTCCCTTTTACTAGTCTTTTGTTGACTAGGTATGCCGCTTAAGAAATAATTTATTATGAATTTATTCTACTAAATTATCCTTTAATATAGTTATTAAAGTTGTGACTCTAATACACTTTGGGAGTGTGGGTACTTAATATAAAGGGTAATATTAAAAAAAGATAATGAATCTCTCTTGATTTATTAAAATTGATAAATAAAAGAGAATTTACTTTTAGTATAAGAAACTAGTAAAAGGAATGGTAATTCGTATGGCTTAGTCCCATTATTGTTGAAAGACTATAAAATTCACATTCTCCTTCAATATATCCAATCTTTTTTCCTATCTTGTCTGCTTCATTTTTATAAGAACGTCCATGTCATATCATATCTTGAGCCGAGGGTTTATCGGAAATTATTTCCACTAACTAACACTAACTAACTGTACAACACGTAAAGCTAAATGTACAAGATAGTAAAAGCTAGACATAAAAGCATGAAACATAAATATAGCTCAATACCCCCCTCCCCCTCAACTTGGAGGTGAAGGTTTCATACCCAACTTGCTTAAAAGAGTAGAATGTTTGACACCAGTGAGAGCTTTGGTAAGGACATCTGCTAGTTGAGCACCAACAACAATGTGATGTAAGAAAATGAGGCCCTCATAAAGTTTGTCTCTCAGAAAATGCCAGTCGACTTCGATATATTTAGTTCTTTCATGAAAAACAGGATTTCTGGCTATGTGCAGAGCAGATTGGTTGTCACAAAAAACTGAGACTAGCTTAGGATAAGAGATAGTAAGTTCATCAAAGAGTCTGCATAACTAAGTCAGTTCCCCTACAACTTTTTTCAAGGACTTGTATTCTGCTTCTACAGATGACAAGGAAATTGTTTCTTGTTTCTTGGACTTCCAACAAATTGGATTGTTCCCCAGTAGGACTATGTATGCAGTAACTGATCTCCTAGAATCTGGGTAGGCTGCCCAATCTGAGTCACAGCAACCCTTCAGACTACAGTCAGAATCATTGGACACTAAAATTTCTAGAGTGGGATCACTCTTCAAATACCTAAGCAGGTGAAAGGCATCCTTCAAATGTGGTTCTCTTGGATCCTACATGAATTGACTGAGATATTGTACACTAAAGGTGATGTCTAATCTGGTGTTTGTGAGGAAGTTTAACTTTCCTACAAGTTTTCTGTAATATGTAGGATCTGACAAGGGTCTTCCCTCTTTGTCCCTCAGCTTCACATTGGGATCAAGAGGAGTAGAAAGACTACTGTAGGAGAGGCAGTCATATTCCTTAAGCATGTCCACGGCAAACTTCCTTTGTAAATGATCACACCATCAGTTGTATATAAAACCTCTAGGCCAAGGAAATAATGTAGTCTTTCCAGATCCTTGATCTTAAACTGATCATGCAAGAAACGTTTGAACTGAACAATTTTTGAAAGATCTGTTCCAATAACAATGACATCATCTACATATACATACATATAAATTCTAGAGTGTTCTGTCTTTTTGTGGAAAAGGGAATAATCATTCAGAGAGTACACATATCCCCTTGAACATAAAGCTTGGTCAAATTAAAGTACCATTGCCTGCTTGCATGTTTAAGTCCATACAGTGACTTATTCAACTTGCCGACTAGGCATGGAGAATCAGTTTCTAGCCCTTGCGACATCTGCATATACACCTTCTGATTATTGTTGCTTGCCATGCTGGATTAAGTGCAACTTCCTCATATGAAGATGGTTCATAGTCATTGCAAACATTCATCACAAGTAATTGACTATCATGGATTAAGGATGCAAGTGAGATATTATTGTTTAAGGAAAACAAGGCATTAAGAAAGGTGGAGGATGTTGATTAATCATTAGCTACAGAGGTAGGAGTGGATTTTAATTGAGGTATAGTGTAAACATAGTCTTGCAAGTGAGCAGGAAGCTTGTGTTGTCTCCCAGATCTCTTAGGTTCTAGAGTTGGTGAAGGATTTTGTAAAGTGTTGTCAGGTAAGTATTGTGATGTGACAGTATGAGAACCAGAAGGCTGTGGTTCTGAAAGAGAACCTGCAGAGTGATCAAGGATAAACTCATTAGATGCAGTTTTAGTATTATCTGGGCTGAATGGACTGTCTGTTGGGGGTTGAGGAACATCAACATGCAGGTCAGTGATGAAGGGAATTGAATGGATGGTTGAATGGAAGGAACCAATAGTAGGAGAAATAACAAAAGGGAAAACATCTTCATGAAATATTACATCTCTAGATATGTGGATTTTTTTGGATTCCAGATTTAGCACTTTATAGCATTTGGTGTCAAAAGGATATCCAACAAAAACATGTGGCACAGTTTTGGGCTCAAACTTGTCCTTGTGTATTTTGGTATGGTAGGAAAGCACTGGCAGCCAAAACTCCTAAGGTGAGAGTAGTTTGGCTTCTTCTTGTATATAAGTTCAAAAGGAAATTTGTTCTTGAGATAGGAAGTGGGTAATCAGTTTATCAGGTATGTAGCTGTTAGAATACATTCTCCCCAATACTTCACAGGTAACTTTGACTGAAATAAGAGTGCCATGGTTGTCTCTAAAAGATACCTATGCTTCCTTTCAACCACATCATTTTGTTGTGGTGTGTAAGGATAAGCTCTTTGGTGGACAATTCCTTGATCTTGAAAGAAAGAGATTGCCCCATTGTCTGATTTGATTGACTTTTTATGGTTGTATGAAATTGGTTTTTAACTAAAGAAACAAAAGCTTTGAGAAGTTGCAAGGCATTACTCTTAATGGATATAAGGTGAGTCCAAGTGGATCTGATGTGGTCATCTACCATGGTAAGAACGTATTTATAATTATTATATGTAGGTATATGATTGGGTCCCCACATATCAATATGTAACAAATCAAATATCTGTTTGGTGTTGCTGGTCCTTTGAGGAAAGGGCAACTTGGTATGTCTGGTCAATTGGGAAAATAGAACACATAAAAGGTAACATGAATGGTGGTAGTGCTATTCATTATAACAAAAGGAACATGTCCCAATTTGTTATGCCACGACACATTTACATCATTACCATGAGACAAGAAAGAAAAGGGAACACAAACGGGAGTTTTATTATGAATGGATTTATGTACACTTGAGAGGTGATCACATTGAAGAGTCCTTATCACATGTACTAGATGACTTATTGCAGATAGATCTATTTATATAACAAGTGTAGGGTGGAACACAAGAAACATAAAAAGTAGATATTGAAACATTACTAGCATTCTTCAAGCAGAGAGAACAAAGAAGATACAACCCATCTCTCATCTTACCAATCTCCAGAAGCCTCTTCATTGAAGGGGCCTGCAGAAGACAACAAGTATCACTGAAAGCTATTAAAAACTTTAGTTGGGCAGTTAAAGAAGAGATGGATATGAGATTAAATTTAAAATATGGGACAAACATGACTCCATGTAAGGTGATTTGAGAAGCAAGTGTCACACTACCAACTTCTGTCACCCTAACTCTGTAACTATTTGGGAGAGTAACCAACAAAGGATAGTGTAATACTCTAATATCTAGCAAGGAAGATCTATTGAAAGTCATATAATAGGATGCCCCAGAATCTAAAATCCACGTGTTAATCCAGGTTCTGAAACATTTACAAGATAGTTTTCTAAAATCAATTGGGGATGTACGAGTGATCAAACCTGCAAAAGGCATGACTCCTGCAGCAAGGTTCACAACACCAGCCCAATGATTTGTACTCTTTGAGCTTTCTCTTCCACTGTTTCCATGAAAGTATTGTAAGATACTAAGTAACTGACCATATTGCTCCTTGGACATGTTCAGATTATAGCTTTCATCTTTGGGTCCAAATTCATCTGTTTTAGCACATGTTCCATACAGATATGTGCATTAGCTAAAACCTCTTTGTTTTTATTGTACTTGAAATTCTGGTTATGTCCTGGAGCCTGAGGGTAACCATGAAGCTTAAAAAGCATTTATCCTTAGTGTGACCTAGGTGCTTGCAATAATCACAGAATGGTTTAGTCCTGTTAGTGTTTGGAAAGTTAGCATTGGGAGCATAATTGGTTCTGAAATAATTGTTTCCAAAATTGTTGGCAGTTCCTGAAGTATTGACATGAAGGGAAACAGATTCTGCAACTAAATGATTTGAAGGTTTCATCTCTCATTGCTTCTCATCTTGAATGAGTAAGGAAAAGGCTTATGCCATTGAAGGAAATGGGATTCATCATGAGAATGCTACCCCTTACTGCTGCATAAACTTCATTTAATCCCATAAGAAATTGAATCAATCTCCTGTCATGTTCTGCCTTGCGCATATTTTCCTTGGCACCACAAGTGCATTGGCATCTACACTGTGTCTTTGCACTCAAAGTGCTCAGTTCCTCCAAAAGTTTCTTCAACTGAGTGTAGTAATTAGCGATATCTAAAGTTCCTTGGGATAGATCATTGATCTCCATTTGAATTTGGTACAGTCTCACACCATTGGTCTGTTCATATCGACCTTTCATCTCTTTCCACAGTTCAACTGCATCACTAGCATACTCTACACTATCTGCAATTTCCTTTAATAGTGAATTAAGAATCCAAGAGGTCATCATATCATCACAACGTTCCTATTGTCTAAACTTAGGTGATTGTGGATCAGGTCGTTTGTATTCTCCACTGATAAAACCAGTCTTATTCTTAACATATAAACCACGTAAAATAGCGCGTCGCCAGGACCTATATCCAATTCCACTAAAAGCTACACTGACTAACGTAGCTCCACGATTGTCTAAAGGATGCAAGTAGAGAGGATCACTAGGATGTATTCCATAATTAGCGACAGTTTTGACATTTACAGTACTACCAGTTGCATCGCTTTGATCAGTAACAACCATGTCGAATTTGAAGGAATATACAGTCAAATGGAAGGTGAGAAACTAAAATCTAGATTAAGGGTGAAATGAGGTACTTACACTGTATGAATTGAATGAAACTAGGGCAGAATCGAGAAACTCTTTTGGACTAAGAGACGACTGGGATGACTGGATCGAAGGTCTTTGAGATCTGATATCATGTCAATTTACACCACGAATGAGTGATTTGTCTCTCGATTGAGCTCCATTGAAGAGCTCTAGAAGCTTCGCGTGAGAAAGAGGAGAAGACTAATTTCAGAAATGAGAGAATGAACTGTGTATTGGTATTGCTATGTAATAGTGTATATACACGAGTACAAGACAAGATAAACTAACTCTAACTGACAGCTAGTTGACAGCTAAGTTGAGCCACTAACTAACACTAACCGACGGAGCCACTAACTAACACTAACTAACTGTACAACACGTAAAGCTAAATGCACAAGATAGTAAAAGCTAGACATAAAAGCATGAAATATAAATACAATTCAATAATGTATAAATTATTAATTTAGAATCCAGTAACATAAACGAACTAGAATTCCCATAAGTTTCAAATTCTAGCCCCGCCTCTAAATTATGCATAGTCTGTCAGCATAAGAAATTGTTACACCATCTGGTTATCTTTTCATGTTGTAACATATAACATGTCTTATTTTTAAAGATTACAAATCCTATTGTTTAAGGAGACCTATTTGTAAATATTCTTTGAGTGATATGATAATATAACAAATTCTTTACACTGATGATATATTTAACTTAAACTCATAAGAAATATTAATTTTGAAAATTTTCCAAGAAAATGGACCCTGAATTGATATTGACATATGGAGATGCGTATTCAACAACCTTTGCAACATGAAATAGGAAATTGTTTTCCTATAGGTTGAGATCTACTTGTTTTTTTGGTACTTTTAACCTTCTTTTTATTCATGAATTTTAAATTTCATAAACTCAATACTGATTCTTCTCGAACAAACAATTTTATTCAATTTAACTTCTCCATGATGATAGAAGTAATGAATTTCATTCAATTTAACTTACTCCATGACAGAGCTAAGAATTCATATTCCCTAACTTTAATATATTATATAATATATCTATCAGTCAGAAATCTCTATAACCGTCATTAGTTATAATCGTACTTTACTATAACAGTCAAATTTTCACTAAAATCAATTTCTTATGTCGTGTTATAATACAAATTCTATATAATAACACTTTAGTATAACAACAAAAAAATATCGAAACAAACAAGACTATTATTGAAAGGTTTGATTGTATAAAGACAGACAGCCTAACCTCTGGTACAACTTGTTCTTAATTATGAAGAAGAAGAAAAAAGGCTAGGACACAAATTTTCAGAAAATGGTTTCGAGGACTAACAATTTTTGCATTAACATCTCATAATATTTGACATTATTTCACCTAATAATTTATGTCATTCTAAGAATTCTCACAACTTCAATTTCATTTACAATGCAAACTTATAACTTTAAGCTAATTGTGTTCTCCATTAAGCTAACATTTCAACTATTAGTTCAATATTTTTTTTCACAATTCCTATTATACAAATCAAGATTCTTAAACATTGTGTTTAGTCATATTATATATGAAATCAAAAGGGATAAAACTTATCTGTCTTTTAATTGATTATGAAATTAGCCATATTAAGACGAATTGGGAAGTGTCCCAATTGTGAATTATATGATTTTAGGGGTCGTTCGGTACAAGGTATAAGTATAAAGAGTGGACGGATAAAAATTTAATACAACTTTAATACTTTTTTTGGTTAGTAAATCTGGGATAAGTTAGCCCGAAATTAAAATTAATATCGGGATAACTTATACCTTGTAGGGGGTGGGGTAATTAGTGCCGGGATAATTTATACCTTCTTAGAAATTATACAACTATCATTTTTAATACAACATACAAAATAGTGGATAAAAAACAACCCCAACATAACTTATCTCAACATAACCTAAATTCATACCAAACAACCCCTTAGTCGTCTAATTAGTCCAGGAAGTCAACATGAATGTGAATCTTGCTTTTAATCAAGTCCAGAGACTTCTCTTTTTCCTTAGTGAAATTATATAAAACTTCAGATTATTCCCTATAGCTAAAAGATAATACAACTTTAGGACAAATGTCAAATATTGCTACAAATGATTAACATAAATCAACGTTAAAATCATAGTATACTCCAGGAGGGCAGAGTATAATTAGATATTATGACGAAGACTTAATGTTGCTTTTCGTCTAGAGCTCATAGTGTGGACACTATTAAGTTCCACATGGCATATTACTAACACTACTTATTATATCTAAGTTTCAATGATGACAATAGTGTAAAACTAATCATATCTATTTGATTGCAGGAATCAAGGCACCACTTCAAGGAAAATCTTTCTGGTAAGAGCATCAACAAAAGGAAATGAGATCGAAGAGAATTTGACGATGCTAAATCAAAGGAAGTCAAGCCATCAAAAAGGAAACCAAATCAGTTCCGGTATCGCAGTCTCAATCAAAGGACATCGAGGCCGTCTAACAAGGAAACATATCAAGTCCAGCTCGAGAATATCGGGCCTCTTCTCAAGGACTATATTAGAAGATTGACTAACCAAATCGAAGCTTCAAATCACTCCATGAAATGAGGACATGAAAGGGGAAGGACATAAACGAATGCAGTCTATCTCAAGTGCAGGATTCGGAGGCACCCCTTGGGTCAAATCTCTTAGAGGATTCGGTGCCTCAATCAAAATCAATCTGCAACGGCTAGCCAAACTCTCCTATAAGAAGACTGCCAACCTCAAGAAGAAGACTTATGCAACTACGCAAGCAATTTTCTAAGTCTTTCTAGTTCTTAGTACAAATATTGTATTCTTGAGTCCCCAAGCGTCATAAAAGATAGGAAGAGTTAGAACACAAAAAGAGAGTTGTGTCAACATCACAAAAACTACTGTTGCTAAACATCGTTGATGGTGAATGAGCTAAAACCATCACAATTGTAACTCTTCATCAAGATCTAAGAGAACCTTTGTGACCCAAGGTAAACGGACGTAAGTACCACACCGGTACTGAACCAGTATAAAAAGTGTTGTGTCTTGTTTAACTCTCAATTTGCTTGGATCATCTCTACTTTGACTGTTCGTAGTGCGAAAGCTAGTCGACTAAACTCACACTTAGTGAACCAAGTTTTAATAGACCATTATCCACCCCCTCCCCCTTGTACTTTCAATTGGTATCAGAGCTTGCTTTACAACTAGTGAGGAAAAGATCATGGGACAAACACAGTCCTTGGAGGACTATTTCAAGAAGGAACCTTTCAGGTATGACCTCCATATTTCAACGGGCAACACTTTACTCACTGGAATGTACGTATGGAAACATACACTATGTCATATGATATTAAAGTTTAGCGTGTGATCAAAAAGGAAAATCTTCCAATTCCACCAAAGAAAGATGAAAATGGTCAAGTCATAGTATCAACTGATCCACTGGACTTGGGCGACCACACTGATGAACAATCAGTTGTCATAATAGTGACTGCCAAAGCGAAAAATCTACTATATAATGCTATCCGTGGAGAAGAATATGAAAAGATCTCAAGCTGTGAAAGTGCTAAGGAAACGTGGGACAAATTGGAGGTCACATAAGAAGGAACCAAAAAAGTTAAAGAAGCAAGGATCAATCTTCTACTTCGGGACTATAAGATATTTCAAATGAATAATGGAGAATTGGTAGAGGAAATGTTCTCCAGGTTCAGCAAAATCCTTAGAGACCTAATGTCTTGTGGTAGACCAATAAAAAGCGAAGAGCAAGTCAGAAAAATTCTAAGAAGTCTACCCATGATTTGGCAGCCTAAGGTTATTGCTGGAATGTCAGGAACTTCATAAGATATCCTATGATGAACTTAGAGGTGATCTAATTGCCTTTGAGAAAACTCACATGGACAGGCAAGTTCAACAAGAAAAGAAGAAAACAGTTGTATTTAAAGCAATTGTGGATGAACCAAAAAATGAAGAGGAAGAGGAAGGAGGAGAATAGGATGAAAACATTGCCATGCTTTCTCAAGTTGTAACAAGCATGATGAGGAAAACAAAAATAGCAGGAGAGGTAAAACAAACTTCTGCAAGGAAGGACGAATAATGAAAATGACAAAAATGATAGAATATGCTATGAATGTGGAAAACATGGACACATTCAAGCTGACTGTCCTGAACTAAAGAAGAAGCTCAGCAGGAACTTTCAAAAGAAGACGTCCTTTGGAGCATGGAGTGATGAAGAAGAATCTGACCATGAAGAAATTGCAAATATATGTTTCATGTCCATAAAGGAAGATAGAAATGGACTCAAGAGAACTTGGTTTCATTGCAGACGAAGGAACATATGAAAAAGAGGACTCAGGTGAAGTTTGTCTTATGGCAGACGAGGGAACCAGTGAGGTACGTCTTCCTACATGTCCTAACTGTTATGAACTCCAAGAATTTGTTGATATTGCTCTTGCAGATATTTAGAGAGTTCTAAATGAACTCAGAAAAATCCAAAGAGAAAAGAAAGAGTAGGCCTTGAAGCTGGAAGTTTGTGAAATTGAGTGTGATATGCTTCAAGATGAAGTTAATGAACTTCAACTTCAACTAAATGGAGTGCGTAAATCAACCAGTCATAGTTCTGCCAAAAATCAGGTTGTTCCTCACATGCCTTTGATTAGAACTAAAAATTCCCATGCTTGCTCTTGTTGTAGTAAAAATAGTCACAACACTAACCAATGCAGGGATAGAATTAGAGCAAAAAGAGGCTCTGGAAAGTCCAATAATCCGTCTTGTTTTTATTGCGAAAAACTTGGTCACACTTCTAACCATTGTAGGTTCAAGGACAACAGGAGATGGGTCTGGTGACCTAAATCCTCTAGTATTCCTGATACTCAGAAACCTAACAATTCAGGACCCAAGCAAGCTTGGGTACCTAAAAACAAGTAATTTTGTTTTACAGGAACAATGCAAGAAGAATCAAAAAGCAAAATAATATCTTGACAGCGCGTGTCCCAGACATATGACTGGTGACAAACAATTATTCAAAAGAGTCACCAAACTAGATGGAGGAACAATTGCCTTTGGAGATAAATCAGAAGGAAACATAATTGGAGTTGGAAAAGTTCCTCTAAGCTCAACATGCGTTGTAGACGAAGTATACTTGGTTGATGAACTTGGTTACAATCTTCTTAGTATCAGTCAACTATGTGACAATGACTATGAGGTTCGTTTTAAGAAACATGGCTGGTTTATAGAAGACGAATAAGGTAAAGTTATTCTTTCTCGTAATAAAGACATCAATGTATATACTATCAGTAATGTAGATAGTCTTGGTGATAAAATTTGTCTTACTTCTATGATTGATGATCCCTGGGTATGGCATAGAAAGCTTGGAAATGATAGCATGCATACTATTCAAAAACTTTCTAAACATGATCTTGTCATTGGTCTTCCAAAACTAGATTTTTCAAAAGATCATATTTGCGATGCATGTCAACTAGGAAAACAAACTCGTTCATCTTTCAAAATCAAAAACATTGTTTCTACTACTTAACCTCTTCAACTCTTGCATATGGATTTTCTTGATCCAACTAGAACTTCTAGTATATGTGGTAAAAAATATGCTTTTGTTATTGTAGATGATTTTTCTCATTTTACGTGGGTTATTTTTCTAAGTCATAAAGATGAATCTTTAAGGAATTTTGAAGTTTTTCTGTAAGAAGGTTCAACATGAAAAAAAATACTACATTTCCACTATCAAAAGTGAAAATGGAGGAGAGTTTGAAAGTAGAGCATTTGAAAACTTTTGCAATGACGAAGGAATCTCTTACAATTTCTTTTCGCCAAGGACGCCTCAACAGGACATGCCAAGAACCATGATTGTGGAAAACCCTCTACCCCCACCACTTCTGTGCAGAAGTTGTGAGTACAACATGTCATATTATTAACAGGTGTTTGATTCGACACATTCTTAAAAAAACTCCACATGAGCTATGGAAAGGTAAGAAACCCAACATCAGTTACTTTCACCCATTTGGATGAAAATGTTTCATTCACAATAATAGAAAGGACAATCTTGGTAAGTTTGATCCAAAAAGCAACGAAGGTATATTTCTTAGATATTCTCCCTCAAGTAGTGCATATAGAGTTTACAATAAAATAATCTTATGCATTGAAGAATAAATTCATGATGTTTTTGTTGATACTAACCCCCACTCAAGGAATGAAAAACTTCCTGAAGATGAGGAAATTTCTATTGTCCCAAAGTTTGTTGTTGTAGGAAAAGACTGTCAAGATGAGTCAACCAGCCAGCGGAATCAGTCAACTGAGGGGCACATTGAAATCCAAGAATCTTCTTTTACAGAACTGTCGACTACTAAGGAAAGGGAATCAACCACAAACTTCCAAATGAGTGGAAAAGTGAACCTGCATATCCTCGCAAATTAATTATTGGAAATCCACAGGAAGGCATCACTACCAGAAAATCTCAGAAGTTCAATTCGCATGTGGCTTTAATTTCACAACTTGAGCCAAAGAAAGTGGATGAAGCACTGAATGACCTTTATTGGATCAAAGCAATTAAAGATGAACTTGATCAATTTTAAAGAAATAAAGTGTGAAAATTGATTCAAAAACCATCAAATGCTTCTATTGTAGGAACTAAATGGGTCTTCAACAATAAGCTGAATGAATCCGGACAAGTGGTACAAAATAAAGCACGACTAGTTGCTCAAGGTTACTCTCAGGAAGAAGGAATCGACTACGATGAAACATTTGCTCATGTAGCAAGATTGGAATCTATTCGAATATTACTTGTTTTTGCTGCTCATAAAGGATTCAAATTATCAAATGGATGTAAAAAGTGTTTTTCTAATGGCTACATCTCTGAAGAAGTATATGTGAAGAAACCTCCTGGATTTGTAAATGACACCCTCCCAAATCATGTATTCAAGTTGACTAAAGATCTATACAGACTCAAGCAAGCTCCCCGAGCCTGGTAAGAAATATTAAGCTCATTCCTTCTAAATTAAGGTTTCAAACGAGGTAATATCGATACAACTCTGTTTATTAAGGACTAAAATTCAGGTAATCTTATTACTCAAATTTAAGAATTCGATAATATTTTTGGAAGTCCTAACTATGTACTATGTGAAGAATTCACTCATGCTATGAAAGGAGAATACGAAATGAGCATGATGGGAGAGCTAACTTTCTTTGTTGGACTGCAAATCAAACAGTCTCCCAAAAGGATCTTTATCAGCCAAACCAAGTACATCAAGGAACTTATAAAGAAGTTTGACATGGAGAATGAAAAGTCCATTGGGACTCCAATGAGTCCAAAAACTACGCTTGAAGAAGATAACAATGGAAAAATGTTGATGAAACAATGTATAGAGGATTGATTGGATCTTTATTATATCTCACTGCTAGTCAACTAGATATAATGTTCAGTCTGTGTAAATTTGCAAAGTTTCAGTCGGCTCCAAAGGAATCCCATATTACTATAGTTAAACGCATTATTGTAGTTAATCACATTATTAAATTATGGTATGCTCACTCTAACAATTTTGTTTTAAAAGGTTTTTCAGATGCAGATTTTGCAGGTGATAAGATCGACAGGAAAATTACTAGCGGCACATGGAAATTGTTGGGAAATGCACTAGATTCCTAGCGTAGCAAGAAACAAAATGTCACGACCCCAAAATACCCAGTCGTGATGTCGCTTATCGTGAAATCAGGCAAGCCACACATTTCCTTTGTTAGAAGTTAATTTCAGAAAATCCACTATATTTGCAGCAAGAGTCTCATGTTTAATAAGAATTTAAGAGTTTGATCATCATTTAAGAAACATAAGCCAAAGTAAATCCCAAACCCAGATCTAGTGTCACCGAGTCATGAGCTACTATATCAAAAATATCAAATACATAGACGACATAAAGTTTTCTGAAAGAAATAAATGACAGGTAGATAAAGGAGGAGGTAATCGAGGCTGCGATCGCCAACTACTACCTCGACGTCTCCAAAGGGACTCTGACCGCAGCTCAACAACCACTATCCGGTCCTGCTGTACCTGGATCTGATGTGAGTACACCAACTCAGAAGTAACGAACCCAAACTATGGGCTGAGAGGTAGTGACGGATTAAACCTCAACAATTATAATAATCAGCGTACAAAATTTAGACATGTTCACAGTTTATCAGAAAATAAAAACAGAATATGCCAGATATATCTCAATATGCTCTACATGCCAACATATCAACAATGTGGAAATGCACATAGTTCTCACAACTCTCCCACAGAAGTCCACTCAGTACTATATATGGCTCTTAGGCCCAGGGAAGATCCATCCCGGAATATGCATAGACACCGGTGACCGTAGTCACTCAGTACTGAGGAAAAGGCCAATTCAGCCCCACGGAGAAGATCCATCTCTGGAATACAACACTGGGACAAGATCCATGTCCAGGCACGATCCATCCCTCCATATCATCAACTTCGTACAAGATCCATGTCCAGGTAAGATCCATCCCTCAATATCATCAGCTTCGGACAAGATCCATGTCTAGGGAAGATCCATCCCTCAATATCAATGCGCTCACTAGGGGTGTAAAGACTCCGGAGGGGCCCTATTGGCCCAAGCGCTATATCAAGCCAACGAAGGTATGATTAAAGTATCGTTGCGGTGTGCAGTCCGACCTCATAACTGTCTCAATAACAGGCTCGCGGCCCCACTCAGTCATTACTCTCCAGTCTCGCTCACATGGCTCACATATGCATGAATTAGCCCGAAACAATGATAAATATGTAAAATTTAACAATTACCGAGACTGAGACATGAAATGATACGTTATGATAGGACTGAGTATATGAAATCAAATAAACACATAAGGAGACAACAATATACGATCACTCGGGTCCCAGCATTTTCGGCATGAAGCCTTAGCATTTAACTTAGCATGATTTCCGGCATGTTTGCAGGTAAACGACCGCTCGGGTCTCAAAAGTATCGGCGTGAAGCCTTAATATACAAAATTTATCATGATTACTAACATGTTCACATTATTCAAATTGATAGACGCACATATATCATCAGGGAATAATCACTAAACGGTGCCATGGAATGAACCAGGGCACAAGTCTCACGGTGCACGCCCGCACTCCCATCACTTGGCATTTGCGTCACCAATACTAAACACATAACAAGTACAAGTAGTCCGGGGTTTCGAACCCTCAGAACCAAGTTTGGAAACGTTACTTACCTCAAAACTGGCTAAAACCCTAGCCCACAGTGCCTTTGCCTCTATACTCGGCCTCCAATCACTCCAAATCTACCAAAAATCATATTTATATCATTATTATATGCTAAGGAACGAAGCCCATTCAAAAATTATCAAAATTAGACAAAAATCCCGAAATTGATCAAACCCGACCCCTGGGCCCACGTCTCGGAATCCGACAAAATTTACAAAACTGAAATCCTCATTCACTCACGAGTCTACCCATATCAAATCCATCAAAATCCGGTATCAAATGGGCATTTAAACCCCCAAAATGAACTCTCTAATTTTCCCTCACCTTTCACCCAAATTTCCACCTCAAATCACAAATTAAATGATGAAATTAAAGGTACGATCATGGAGTTTAACCAAGTGAGAAATACTTACCCCGATCAACTCTTTGAAAAACTCTTCAAAAATCGCCAAATCCCGTGGTCTCTAGCTCAAAATATGAAGAATGGGTCCAAACCCTCGATTTTGAATTTTTAATTCTGCTGCCCAGGTCTTCTTCAGTGTGATCGCGTCCATTACCACGCGATCGCGAAGCACAAATGACACAGACCATAATTAACCTTACGCGATTTCCAACTAACACACGTGATCTCGATTCAATGCAACTCATCCCCCACGCGATCGCATACTCCTACACGCGTTCGCATAGCACAACGCTTCAGCCTTCACTCGCCCCCTAACTTCTAAGCGAACGCGAACCTAACCAAGTGTTCGCATAGCACGTTGCCACACTCTCACGTGATCACATAGAACAAATCCATGCAGCTCCCAATTAAGCCTACGCAATCGCGGACAAGCCCACGTGATCGCATATATGAAATAATGTTTATCTACGTCAATACCACACAAGAGGGGGGGTGATTTGTGTGGTGTCCAATTTTTGGGTGCCGTAATTACAGAAGGACCAAGTTCTTCTATGTGTTCCAACTCCTACTGTTTGCGGAATAATAAATGCAGAATTTAAAGAAGACAACAATTTTACGTGGAAAACACCCGGCTCAAAAGGTGAAAAAACCACGACCTACTTCCCAGTAGGATTTTCTCCAAACTCTTCACTAAATCAATGAGCCAAACAACATTTACAAAATAAACTCTTTTGTAAACCTAAGGATTAACTCTAACCCTTTGTGGCAAACTAGCCTCTAGCTATTTGCGACAAACTTCAAGTTAACTATAACTTGAACACTCGGTACCTATTACAATTGCTTCTAGATAAAGCTGAAGGGTACAATTTGTAATCACCTACTATAAATAAACTATACTAAAAGAAAACAGATGGAACTGGTTCTTCTAGCTGGTTCAAGTAGCTCCAGATTCGCACTCTCCAATTTGGTTCGAACTGCTTGCAAAATTTCTTCACGAATTTTGCTCTCAATTCTTGATAAATTTCTGCTTTTGTGCATATATCTACAATAAGAACATTCTGCAACATATATAGGATTTAGTAGATAAGGAATTAACTAGAATCCTAATGCTACTCTTCCTTGGTGAAAGATTTCTAGTCAAACTCAACTCCTAAATCCTTCCTTATCTTAGATTCGTTTCTTATTGAATAAGGAGTCCTTCTCCAATTTCGTTTTTGCAATCTTTTCAATCAGAAGATATCCCAATTTCACTAGAATACGTTTATCTCCTGCATGTGCATCTCATGTGCCTTTGAATCTGCTCGTTTATGTCACCTGTGATGGACCTGGTTCATCTCGGAGTTCCCAGTAGGATTTTCTCCAAACTCTTCACTAAATCAATGAGCCAAACAATATTTACAAAATAAACTCTTTTGTAAACCTAAGGATTAACTCTAACCCTTTTTGGCAAACTAGCCTCTAGCTATTTGCGACAAACTTCAAGTTAACTATAACTTGAACACTCGGTACCTATTACAATTGCTTCTAGATAAAGTTGAAAGGTACAATTTGTAATCACCTATTACAAATAAACTATACTAAAAGACGACAGATGGAACTGGTTCTTCTAGCTGGTTCAAGTAGCTCCAGATTCGCACTCTCCAATTTGGCTCGAACTGCTTGCAAAATTTCTTCACGAATTTTACTCACATTTCTTGATAAATTTCTGCTTTTGTGCGTATATCTACAATAAGAACATTCTGCAACATATATAGGATTTAGTAGATAAGGAATTAACTAGAATCCTAATGCTACTCTTCCTTAGTGAAAGAGTTCTAGTCAAACTCAAATCCTAAATCCTTCGTTATCTTAGATTATGTTCTTATTGAATAAGGAGTCCTTCTCCAATTTCGTTTTTGCAATCTTTTCGATCAGAAGATATCTCAATTTCACTAGAATACGTTTTTCTCCTGCATGTTCATCTCATGTGCCTTTGAATCTGCTCGTTTATGTCACCTGTGATGGACCTAGTTCATCTCGGAGTTCCTTTGTCAATCTTCAAAACTATTTTCTTTCTTGGGCCAACAAATTCCCCATTTTTTATGATGACAAACTTTTTGCATCAGGCCTATGTGATGGACCTGGTTCATCTCGGAGTTCCTTTGTCAATCTTCAAAACTATTTCCTTTCTTGGGCCAACAAATTCCCCCTTTTTGATGATGACAAACTTTGTGCATCAGGTCTGTTTTTAGCTTAGTCCAATAGTGACACATATTAGAGTATTAAGCATTTATCATAAATAACCAGGTTCATTAGGTTATAAATATCACATTTTCAGAGCACAACCTATTTTCCCCCTTTTGGAATCATCAAAAAGTTGCAAAAAAAAAAAAAATTGTGAATCCCAGATTTTTAACACTTACTCATGGCCATTTGGGCAACTGCATATGCAATCATGGATTAATCATGAATAATCAATAATCAACTAAGAATTCAAACTATCAAAAAATAGAGATAGGGAATCAGAGCAAAAAGCATCAGATTTCATTAATAGAGCGAATACGATTCTGCCACAATCCACAAAATAAAACAAAAATGGTTAAAACATGAGCAACAAACAAAAAATTCTTAATCTGGGTCACTGAAATTTCTAGGCAGGCTAGGAAATTAAGGCTTGAAAAAACTGCAGACCTGGTTCATTTAGCCAAGATAGATGGTTCAGCAGACTTAGAAACATATGGAGACTTGGCTTTCTTGGGCTTAGGGGTCTGAACCTCTACCTTTGCTATTTTTTCACTTTGATGGACCGGGTCCATCTCATCCACTTCAACAGCCTCAATAGGCTCAACAACATTTTCTCCCTTTTCCCCACTCTTTTCTTCTTACTCTCCTCTAAAGCTCTCTTCAACTCGTCCTCACTTTGCTTTAACTTGCTCCTTGTAGTTCTTCCTCTTGAAAGAGAAATATTAGAAGTCTCAGAAGGATCAACTTTTCTTTTCTTACTTTCTCTTTATGTTCCAGACGTTTGAGCTTTAGGAGTTCTTTTCTTCTTTGGATTGTAATTATCACCTAACGTTTTCAGCAGATCCGCCAGGGTTTCCTCAGTAGATGAACCATGTTCATTTGTGTGCTTTCCTAGATTTACTAACCCTTCAGTGGCTTCTCCTGATTCACGTCCCCGTGCGATCTTGCTACTTTCTTCCTCCTTTTCTGGCTCAGCACCACAAATAGCCATTCTTACAAATTCTTGCTCCCGTCTCTTCACTCCTTACTCCCTCTCTCTCTCTTTTTCTTTTTCAATTTTTTTTACCACCTCTTCTTCTCATCTCATGCAGTTCCACATCCTTCACAGACCCAACCAGTATGAACATGTTTTCTAAGTTTTTCAGCAACATCAGAGATGACCTCAGAAGAAAGGTTTGGGACAGATGTTACCTTAGTCATCGGAAATTCGGGAATTGTTTTGTGAAGGTAGGGATGGATTGAATGAACTTTCAGTTTTGAATTGACGGTTAAGGCTTCCCTAGATCTAGGTATTTTAATTTGGTGAGGATTCTTGTTGAAACGGAATTGGTTCAAAGTCAATTGGATAAGTTTTGAAAAGATTTTGAGTTTGGGCAGAGTTGTGCTCATGATTTAATTATTAGTATTTCTAAGTGTGCAGAGTGTAGAACACATACCTCGCCTTTCAGATGAACCAGCACGATGAACCGGGTTCATCATTTCAGAATCCTCTTGATCAAGCCTCAATTTGCAAAGATAGAAAAAATTTCATTAGTGATCAGTGAGTCATATCAAAACATGGCCTAAGAGTATAATTTTTACAGTATTAGACTGAGAAATTTTAATCTGATTATTTACACCAGTTTCAGACTTTTCTAGCCAATTTTTTATATTTTTTATTTTTTGTTTTCATTTTTTTTCATGTATTTACATTCTGAACTGGTTCAATCAGGTGATCTTAATCATCCCTAATAGTAACTTGTTCCTTTCAAAATGCTCTCTACTCAGTGCTTTTGTAAATATATCTACATGGTTTCACAACCAACTGGTTACTCCTTCAAGTTCCTTCAATGCCTTGTTGTTGTGGAACAGGATCAGGCACAGGTTCCAGTGAGGTTTGGGAATTAGTTTGTTTAGTTCCCCCTGTCATGTTGCGCGGGATGGATGAACCTGTTCCTTCCTCCAGTGTTGCTCCATTTTGGACTGAGTTTCTGACCAACCCAATTTCTTCATCATCTTGTTCCTTACCAACCCCAATGATTTACCTTTCTTTCCATTTCCAAAGGAGACATTTCCTCCTTTGAGGTCCTCAAGTGAAAGTAACTAGTCCTTGTTGCCAGTCATGTGTTTTGAGCAGCCACTATCCATGTACCATATTTGGCTACTACCTTTCACTTGAACCTACAAAAGAATCAAGGGTTAGTCTTAGGAACCCAAACTAGTTTGGGTCCCTTTCTATAAGCAAAAGGATGAATAAATTCTTTTTAGCCTAACTTGGTAGCCAATTCTTCCCTCGAACAAAACTTTTGTTCTTTTGACTGGCCTTTTCTTTTGCATTACATTCACTTTTAGAGTGACCAGTCTTACCACAGTGAGTACAAATCTTGTTCTCAGTAAGACTGAGGTACTTGCTTTTAGGATCCCACTTAGGTAGAGGATTCCCAAAGTCAAGTCCTCTTATGTTGCTACTATGATGTTCGTGTAGCCATGTCAAAGCATCATAGGACCTGCTATATTTGCTAGTTCTATCTAGTTCATGCTTGACCTTGCTTAGATCCTCCTTAAGGACTCTTATCTGCTCATCTTTTTTGTACAACTCGTCTTTCATTTTTCCTAGGTTTTCTTCTAATGTAAGTTGTGTGTGATCAGCTTTGTTTTTACCTATTCCTAATTTCAGTTTTAGATTTTCAAATCTTAGCTCTAGGACAGTGGTGTCAAGTTCATGAACCTAGTTCTTTAACTCATCATTTTTACTATCACTTTCACTAGCCCTAACTTCCACATTTTCGCCCTTAGCTTTCAAAATCACACACTCCTTAGACAATTGTTTCTTTTCATTGTTTAGATCCCCAGATTCATCAATGAAATCCAGGAGTAACTCAGATAGCCTTTCTTTAGACAAAAATTTAATCTTGTCTGTGAGATGAATTATACTTACCTCAGATTCCTCATCGGATTCTCCAATTTCCATAAGTGCTTGTTCATATCCATCTTCATCCTCTGAATCTTCACCTGAGCTTTCTCCCCAGGCAGCAACCATAGCCTTTGTTGATCCTTTGCTCTTCTTGGGTTGAACATGTTACTTCTTATTGTTCCTTCGTTCAACTCTTTCCTTCTTCCATTAAATTCCTCATTGAGGGAAGTTTTTGATGTGGTGATTAGTCTTGCCACACTTGTAACACTCCTCATTGGTTTGTTTTTCAGGAACCATTGGTTTGTTGTAACTTCCACTTCTTGAAGGACCCTTTGCTCTCATTAGGTTCTTCTTGAAGTCCTTTGTGATCATGGTCATTTCATCCTCCTCCAGATCAGCTTCTTCAGTGATTCTGAATGCCAGACTCCTTTCCTTCTTGAGACCATCCATCTTCATAGTCTGCCTTCTAAGTTCATAGGCAGTGAGATTTCCAATCAGCTCATCCAGCTTAAGAGTTGCAATGTTCTTAGATTTCTGAATGGCTGTAATTTTGCTTTCCCAAGAGACTGGCAATACCCTTGTTAGAATTTTCTCAACCTTATCTTCTTCAAGAATGACCCTTCCAAGAGACTTGAGTTCATTGGTCAGTGTAGTGAACCTTGTATACATCTCGTGGATGGTCTCTCCTTCCGTCATGGTAAAATTCTCATATTGAGAATATAGTAGAGTTCCTCTTGACCTTTTCACTTGAGGTGTTCCTTCATGAGCCACTTTCAAAGTGTCCCAAATTTCTTTGGCAGTGGTACAACTTTGAATTATGCTATACTCGCCTGGACCGATTCCACACACAAGCCACTTCTTGGCCTTAGCATTTTTCTCCCACTTTCTCAAATCCTCAGCAGTGCAGTCAACTCTAGTCTTTGGCACATCTACTCATTCAGCAGTCTTCTTCATGGTGGCTAAAGGAGCGTCAGTGACTATGTTCCATAGTTCATAGTCTTCTCAAATTAAGTGATCTTTCATCCTATTCTTCCACCAGGAGTAGTACTGGCCATTGAAGAGTAGAGGCCTAACAGTTGATTGTCCTTCCCAATTCTGAGGTGGTGCACTCATCTTGATCTTTTTCTAAGGTGTTATCCTCTTCAAGCATAACCAGCTCTTATACCAATTGATGTTTACCTACGTCAATACCACACAAGAGGGGGGGTGATTTGTGTGGTGTCCAATTTTCGGGTGCAGTAATTATAGAAGGACCAGGTTCTTCTATGTGTTCCAACTCCTACAGTTTGCGGAATAATAAATACAGAATTTAAAGAACACAACAATTTTACGTGGAAAACACCTGGCTCAAAAGGTGAAAAAACCACGACCTACTTCCCAGTAGTATTTTCTCTAAACTCTTCACTAAATCAATGAGCCAAACAGCATTTACAAAATAAAATCTTTTGTAAACCTAAGGATTAACTCTAACCCTTTGTGGCAAACTAGCCTCTAGCTATTTGCGACAAACTTCAAGTTAACTATAACTTGAACACTCGGTACCTATTACAATTGCTTCTAGATAAAGCTGAAGGGTACAATTTGTAATCACCTACTATAAATAAACTATACTAAAAGAAAACAGATGGAACTGGTTCTTCTAGCTGGTTCAAGTAGCTCCAGATTCGCACTCTCCAATTTGGTTCGAACTGCTTGCAAAATTTCTTCACGAATTTTGCTCTCAATTCTTGATAAATTTCTGCTTTTGTGCATATATCTACAATAAGAACATTCTGCAACATATATAGGATTTAGTAGATAAGGAATTAACTAGAATCCTAATGCTACTCTTCCTTGGTGAAAGATTTCTAGTCAAACTCAACTCCTAAATCCTTCCTTATCTTAGATTCGTTTCTTATTGAATAAGGAGTCCTTCTCCAATTTCGTTTTTGCAATCTTTTCAATCAGAAGATATCTCAATTTCACTAGAATACGTTTATCTCCTGCATGTGCATCTCATGTGCCTTTGAATCTGCTCGTTTATGTCACTTGTGATGGACCTGGTTCATCTCGGAGTTCCTTTGTCAATCTTCAAAACTATTTCCTTTCTTGGGCCAACAAGAAAACCAGAAAGGCTCACACTAGCAAAAATCTACCACTTCCAAGTCCAAGAATTTGGTCCGTTAACCACCCGAAACACACCTGAGGACCTCGGGACCTCAACCAAACATTCCAATACATCCCATAACCTCATTCAATTTTGGTCGAGCCTTCAAACCACTCAAAACAACGCCAAAACACTAAATCTACCTCGGATTCAAGCCTAAGAACTTAGAAACTTCCAAATTTCGCTAACGGTGCCGAAACCACCCAAATCACGTCCGAATGACCTGATAATTTGCAAACCCATCAAAAATGACATTACAAACTTGTTCCAACTTCCAAAAATTCCATTCCGGCCTCGATAGCTAATTTTTCACTACCGATCAGAAATTGCCAAAAACTCAATTTCGCCAATTCAAGCCTAATTCTACTCCAGACCTCAAAACTACATTCCGAACACACTCCTAAGTCCCAAATCACCTAATTGAGCTATCCTAGCCATAAAATCCACATCCCGAGGTCATTTTTTTATAAGTGAACTCCTGGTTGACTTTTCCAACTATTAAGCCAATTTAAGAGACTAAGTGTCTCAATTCTCACCACGACCACTCTGAATTTGAACCAATCAACCCAACACAGCATAAATAGGTTAAACAAAATATGACAAAGCTGAAATAGAGAAAATGGGGCTAAACTCACGGAAAGACCGGCCGAGTCGTCACATTCTCCCCCACTTAAACATACGTTCGTCCTCGAACGTGCCTAGAGTTGTTTCCAAAAACCACCAAAATTGCCGTGTAGCCTCCCATGCACATGAACGGGGGTGATCCCACATCACCCTACCCCATATAGGTCCAAAAGCACAATACATATGACATTTCGAAATCCAACCTGGCCCATAAACCTTAGAAGCAAATTTCCACTTCTGAAATAATTACAGGATCAAAATCCCACAACTATAAACTGGATAAGTTTGAACACGCTGTATCAAGCCATATCCGTAACCCAAGATGTAATTCACCTAATATACCGCATTACTCAAACACTCATAGCGATAACTCCTAATCACAATTGCTGCTCAACACAACCCAATACCGGTAAATAACCTCTTATCAAACAAAGCCTCATTTTAGCACTTCCATATACCTCCAATGATGGGAGAAACACGCAGAAACTAGTAACCATTCATCCGATCAGCCAGTCATGGAGTTCCCCCTTCTCCGACAGGAACTATAGCAGATTTCTAAGCCAACTTCAGATCATCCTTCCAACCATGTTGTTGTCTATTATGATAGTGTTCATTCTAGGTCCAATGACCTCTTCTCGTCCAACACGACCACTCTGATGACATGACACATCGATACAAGCCAAAGCCATAACCTGTGCAACTCGTGCACCCAATAGCAACATCCCAACGCTGGTCCACATGAAATACTTCAAGCCACCTTTCTCAAAATCAATAACCATGCGCAATTGGACATCAAGTACTCCAAGTGCATTACCATAACCACGGGGGAATCGGACGATACCATGCCACACGAATCAGAAAGAACATAACCAATACGTCTCAATCCCGCATTACCCAATTACTTACCTTACTCAAATCTCGCTATAAAACCCAAATAATTCCGCACCGTATGTGCACATATCCAACAATCACCACTCCTTGCAACAACGAAGGGTGACTCATAGATCACTCCAGAATATGTATAAACTCATTGACAATCTAATGGTACATCCCTCAACAATAGAAACTCGGAGTCAACAATTCCGACCCGGTGCAGAACACACACCCATACTGGCCTACCAATGAACTCTAAATCAACTCTGGTCACACACACCCATACTGGCCTACCACTGAATCATGGCACATACTAACATCTGACTAGCTTTGTTCGCATCTTCACAGTCCACAACCACAAAATAACCTCTTTATGAGAACTCTCAAGCTCGAAGTCCATGAAGCGCGCGAATCACCATATCTGATCCCAACTCCACCGCTCGAATATATAACACACCCCTAATGCTCAATAATTCCACGAGGGATACCCCTATAATTTTCCGTGTCACTAAGCAACCTTGAATATCAGCAGTCGATCCAATAAGAGAGCGTCGCAATACCAATGAAGCACCCTCAACTCCACACATTGCCCCTTTATGAAATGTATACCTTCATCAAGCCACCCAATAGATATCATTTACTTATTCATCTGAAACTTCCAATGCTGCCTAAGAATCTTGACCTTCCTTCCAGAACTGCACCGTGACCTCACACATGCAAATCTCAACTCTACACAACATACCGCATACACCATGCCATCCTACGATAGATATGGGAACTCATAACCCCTTCCGAGCCACAAGAAACTACGTACTCAACTAGCCAAGAACTTTATATTTGATCCCATTTAGAAACGAAATCACTATACATCTCATGCTCCTCAAGCCAGTAGAAAATATACATCTCTAACCGTAGTAGAAACCATCCAAAACTATCTGAATCCCATCGTACAATACCAAACCGTCAGGACTGAATCCTCCTAACTCAACCAAGCTACGCAGGTCACCAAAACCCAAGAGCATTGCTAAGAAACACCTGTAAAACTCATTGCCTCATAAACACCCCAAAGAACTAATCTTATCCCTTACCATGTCGATCTGACCTTTATACCAAGCTGCCCTATTTATCCAAGTTCCTTCTGACTTACGTTCGAATTGATACTTCTCCTTGCTATAATACTGCAATTCTCAACCTAGTCTCACCACACGAGACCCAAACATAAGACCGTACCGCCCAAGGTTCGTAAGCCGCTAAATACTCTCTCAGATATCCCCAAAAGTACCACATTCAAAATACTTACCCTGTAGAGACTTCCTGCGAATCTAAAGCCATTACCTTCACTTTCCTGATATTGATATGTAGAATCCATGATAATGTACAAATGTCACAAGTATCGACACCCTCCAATGTAGACCTTAGTTTCTAGCCAAATACGCATCCTAAAGATCCCAAATTGTTACACCTAATCAAGCAGACAGAACGACCTGGCCCATTTGCACACCAACATACTAGGAAGTAATATACACCCTTGAAACAACAAGCAAATTCATACACTGCACACACTACACCTTTTACAATTACAACTCCCTCATTCAATAAAACCATCTACCCATAAAGTACACTACGACCTGTATCGAAGAGTTTCCATTACCCGAGTCGCTCCGGACTCCACCTCTGCAGATCATATCTAATTCACCAATATACCTCGAACCGAAACCAACACAACACATGATCGTGCAATCAACTTACCATTAGTAGGCTCCCCCACTTGGCTCAAAGCCATAGGTCCAGACAAACAATAGCTCATAATGCCCATACGCTATCACCGCCACAGTACCACAGTGAGATTCAACTAAATCTTTCATAAGCTCGTATACACCATTGGAATAGTCAATGCCAACTTCCACAAGCGACCTAACTCAAACTTCAACATATATCAATTACTGATAAAAGAGGACTTGCTACGAAACCACCTAAGGATCTCACAACCTCAGGACACCCCGCGGGAGATAGCCCTGCTTGCTTAGCCTCAAACTGACATCATATCTATACCCTTCCAAAAATCATAGCTATCACGCAATCACTTTATCCTTCTTCTTTAAAACACAACCAATGCTTATCCTCGAGGCATCAAGATACGCAGTATAAGAACCTGAAGCTGGTGGCAGAACTAACACCGGAGCGGTGATCGAAGAAATCTTGTGCTTCTGGAAGTTCTATCCACACTCGTCTGACCACATGGATACTCTCGCTGGACAACATGTGTCCCAAGAATACTATTGAATTGAGCCAAAATTCACACTTAGAGAACTTTGCATAAAGTTTCTCCTCCCTCAATCTCTATAATACGACTCTCAAATACTGAGCATGCTCCTCCTGGCTACGAGAATATACCAGGGTGTCGTCAATGAATACAATAATGAAGGAGTATAAATACAGCTGGAATACAGTGTTAATCAAATACATGAACCCTACTGGGGCATTGGTCAGCCCAAAGAACATCACTAGAAACTCATAACACAACATGAAGATTCCACTTCCCTCCTCCACTAACTACATGAGGGACCTTCAATACACTCACAACTCGAGGCCATATGCCAACTCGAGACAGAAATCAACACTCATTGCTATATATACAGCCAGTTATTTTTTTGTCACCATCAAACAATCTGAACACATCTCGCCATTGAATCACCGTCTCCACATAGTCATCCGGTCATAAAATCCCACAAATAAGGACACAAACAGACATATAAGTCCCAAATGCACGCGCTCACACAATCGAAATCTCAGCACTCAAGCCATAGACGAAATCCGGCCTCAAGTCCTCCAGACTGGCCCATTGTCAACATGCTAAAATCACATCTCGCACCTCACCCGTGGAAATCACAAGCCGTCGATGCACAGCTGATATCGAACGCTCACGTGCGCATTCGAATACATGGAAGGAGTTCAAAGAATTACGCTTTAGGTCGAATTAATGGATTTGCACGACAAGAAATCAAGAAGGTGAGATTTTTCCTAAGGGTTTTGCAGCCTCTCGAAGATAAGTACAGACGTCTCCGTACCGATCCGCAAGACTCTATTAAACCTGCTCATGACTGGTGAGACCTATTTAACCGAGAGCTCTGATACCAATTTGTCACGACCCTAAAATACCCAGTCGTGATGGTGCCTATCGTGAAATCAGGCAAGCCACACATTTCTTTTGTTAGAAGTTAATTTCAGAAAATCCACTATATTTGCAACAAGAGTCTCATTTTAATAAGCATTTAAGAGTTTGATCATAACATAAGCCAAAGTAAATCCCAAACCCAGATCTAGTGTCACCGAGTCATGAGCTATTATATCAAAAATATCAAATACATAGCTGACATAAAGTTGTCTCAAAGAAATAAATGACAGGTAGATAGAGGAGGAGGTAATCGAGGCTGCGATTGCCAGCTACTACCTCGACGTCTCCAAAGGGACTCTGACCGTAGCTCAACAACCAATATCGAGTGCCGTTGTACCTGGATCTGCACATAAGTTGCAGGGGGGAACGTGAGTACACCAACTCATAAGTAGCGAACCCAAACTATGGGCTGAGAGGTAGTGACGGACTAAACCTCAACAATTATAATAATCAGCGTACAAAATTTAGACATGTTCACAGTTTACCAGAAAATAACAACAAAATATGCCAGATATATCTCAATATGCTCTACATGACAACATATCAATAGTGTGGAAATGCACATAGTGCTCACAACTCTCCCACAGAAGTCCACTCAGTACTATATATGGCTCTCAGGCCCAGGGAAGATCCATCCCGGAATATGTATAGACACCGGTGACCGTAGTCACTCAGTACTGAGGAAAAGGCCAATACAGCCCCACGGAGAAGATCCATTTTTGGAATACAACACTCGGACAAGATCCATGTCCAGGGAAGATCCGTCCCTCCATATCATCAACTTCGGACAAGATCCATGTCAAGGTAAGATCCATCCCTCAATATCATCAGCTTCGTACAAGATCCATGTCCAGGGAAGATCCATCTCTCAATATCAATGCACTCACTGGGGGTGTAAAACTTCGGAGGGAACCTATTGGCCCAAACGCTATATCAAGCTAACGGAGGCATGATTAAAGTATCGTTGCGGTGTGCAGCACGACCTCATAATTATCTCAATAACAGGCTCTCGGCCCCACTCAGTCATTACTCTCCAGTCTCGCTCACATGGCTCACAGATGCATGAATTAGCCCGAAACAATGATAAATATGTAAAATTTAACAATTACCAAGACTGAGGCATGAAATGATATGCTATGACAGGAATGAGTATATGAAATCAAATAAACACATAAGGAGACAACAATATACGACCACTTGGGTCTCAGCATTTTCGGCGTGAATCCTTAGCATTTAACTTAGCATGATTTCCAGCATGTTTGCAGGTAAACGACCGCTCGGGTCTCAACAGTATCGGCGTGAAGCCTTAATATACAAAATTTATCATGATTCCTAACATTTTCACGTTATTCACATTGATAGAACCACATATATCATCAGGGAATAATCACTAAACGGTGCCATGGAATGAACCAGGGCACAAGTCTCACGGTTCACGTCTGCACGCCTGTTACTTGGCATGTGCGTCACCAATACTAAACACATAACAAGTTGTAGGGGTGTACAACCCTCAAAACCAAGTTTGGAAACGTTACTTACCTCAAAACTGACTTAATCCTAGCCCACAGTGCCTTTGCCTCTAGATTCGGCCTCCAGTCGCTCCAAATCTACCAAGAATCATATTTATATCATTATTATATGCTAAGGAATGAAACCCATTCGAAAATGATCAAAATTAGCCAAAAATCCCGAAATTAGTCAAACCCGACCCCCAGGCCCACGCCTCGGAATCCGACAAAATTTACAAAACTGAAATCCTCATTCACTAACGAGTCTACCCATATCAAATCCATCAAAATATGGTATCAAATGGGCATTTCAAACCACCAAAATGAACTCTCCAATTCTCCCTCACTTTTCACCCAAATTTCCACCTCAAATCAGAAATTAAATGATGAAATTAAAGGTATCATCATAGAGTTTAACCAAAACCAAGTGAGAAATACTTACCCCGATCAACTCTCTGAAAAACCCTTCAAAAATCACCCAATCTCGTGGTCTCTAGCTCAAAATACGAAGAATGGGTCCAAACCCTCGATTTTGGATTTTTAATTTTGTTGCCCAGGTCTTCTTCAGTGCGATCGCGTCCATTACCACGCGATCGCAAAGCAAAAATGACACAGCCCCTAATTAACCTTACGCAATAGCCAACTAACACACGCGATCGCGATTCAATGCAACTCATCCCCCACGCAATCACATACTCCTACACGCGTTCGCATAGCATAACGCTTCAGCCTTCACTCGCCCCCTAACTTCTACGCGAATGCGAACCTGACCACGTGTTCTCATAGCGCGATGACACACTCTAACGCGATCGCGAACTCCCCTACGCGATCGCATAGAACAAATACATGCATCTCCCAATTAAGCCTACGCGATCGCGGACAAGCCCACGCGATTGCATATAAGAAAACCAGAAAGGCTCACACCAGCAAATATCTACCACTTCCAAGTCCAAGAATTTGGTCCGTTAACCACCCGAAACACACTCGAGGCCCTCGGGACCTCAAATAAATATTCCAACACATCCCATAACCTCATTCAATCTTTGTCAAGCCTTCGAACCACTCAAAACAACGCCAAAACACCAAATCAACCTCGGATTCAAGCCTAAGAACTTAGAAACTTCCAAATTTCTCCAACGGTGTTGAAACCACCCAAACCACGTCTGAATGACCTGAAAATTTGCACACCCACACTACGAACTTGTTCCAACTTCCAGAAATTCCATTTCGGCCTCGATAGCTAATTTTCCACTGCCTACCGGAAATTGCAAAAAACTCAATTTCGCCAATTCAAGCATAATTCTACTCCGGACCTCAAAACCACATTCCGAACACACTCCTAAGTCCCAAAGAATCTAACTAAGCTATCTGAGCCATAAAATCCACATCCTGAGATCCTTTGCCTATAAGTCGACTCTCAATTGACTTTTCCAACTATTAAGCCAATTTAAGAGACTAAGTGTCTCAATTCTCACCACGATCACTCTGAACCCGAACCAACCAACCCAACACAACATAAATAGGTTAAATAACATATGAAAAAGCTGAAACTGAGAAAACGGGGCTAAACTCACGGAACGACCGGTCGGGTCGTCACACAAAATTGTGTTGCCTTGTCAACGACTGAAGCAGAATATTTAGCTGTTGGAAGTTGTTGTAAACAAGTTCTTTGGATCATGTATCAACTTCACGACTATTATTTATCTCTTACCTCTACTCCTATATTTTGTGATAATACTATTGCTATATGTTTGTCAAAAATTCTGCGTATCACTCTAGAGCAAAGCATATAGAAATCAAGCATCATTTTATCTGTGATCATGTTGCAAAGGTAATATTGTATTAGAATACATTAGTACTGAATATCAACTTGATGATATTTTTAAAAACCCTCTTTTAGAAGAAAGATTTTGTCTACTGCGAAAAAAGATTGGCATTATGCCTATTTTGTAAAAAAATCTTTCGTATATGTTTAAAATATTTTATTTCCTTTCTTAAGTGTTCTTAACTGTTGAAATGTATTTATTTTGATGTGAGTGTAATTATTACACCTCCATCAGTACCGCTAAAACATCTCCTCAGAAGTGCCACTTCCTTCTGAATACGTCATTTCCCTTAACCAATGCAACCCTTCAACCTTCCAAACGCCTAGATAACAACCCTCTTCTCCCTCTCGTTCTTCATCTCCTCTAAAAAAATTCCTTCACCATGGCGAACAGAAACCTCTCATATTCCACTGCCACCAGACGAAGCAGACATTTTCAGAAAATCCAAAACCCTGAAGAAACCGTAGACCTGGAATCATCCATCGATTCAGACTTTCTCAAAACCGACAATGAAAGTAGTGAATCTTCTAGGATCTACCGATTAGCTAGAAAAAAGGTAGGAAAGAGGCCCATGGTGCAAACCCCTAAAAAGCCAAAGGGAAAGTGGAGAGTATGGAAGTTGGGCCAGAGGACAAACTAATCTTCTATGGACCAAGTGAGAAATCAAGGTTTGAGCCCTATAAGTCAAAATCTATGATTATGGACGCTCTAAATCTTCATTGTGATGTGATTTCTATTTTTGATTTTCAACGTCTTTCTTCTCTGTTCAATACTATTGGGAACTCTGTGTATGAAGAGCCTGTGAAAATGTTCTATGCAAATATGTTTGTTAATGATAAAGATGACTTGGAGTCCACGGTTTTAGGCACTCGAATTATTCTCGACTCTTATCAATTAGAGAAGATTTTTTCTGCTAAGTTTAAGGGGTATGATGTTTTTGTGCAAAATTTCTGGCCAAAAGGTTTTGAAGTTTCCTTAGAAGAAGCAAAAGCCTTCCTGTCTGATAATCCTCCTGACATTGGTCCCAAAAATCTAAAGTTTGAACATCGTGTTTTGGCCCACATGATAGCCACCACTTTACTTCCTAGAACTGGGTCCCTCAGCACTTTGTGTACTAGAGATATCTTTGTTCTTTATTGTCCTGTGAACAATAAAAGACTTGACTAGTTTGTGTGCATTCATCAGTGTATGCTAGAGAGTATCAGGGATATATCCTCTTCTGTTTCTTGTCTACCCTATGACCTGCTTATCTCACATATTCTTGAAGTTATAAAGGTTGATTTGGCACATTTCTCACCCAAGCACATTACCAGTACCTATGATAAGACACCTTTTGCAACGATGAGTTTCACTTCAAGTGGAGATGGATGGGTCAAGCGCGCCAAAGTTGAAAGTGTTCCAGTGCAGGTTGAAGCTCCCACTGAACCACCAGAGTCTCAGTCAATTTCCTCCCACAATCTTTAGCAAATTCAACAAAATCTAGATAGGGTTGAACTCTTGCTCATTGAGATGAAAGAACATGTGGACAAAATCAAGGAAGTCACCAAGGAAACAGGTATAGATGTAGCCAAGTTTAGGATGGACATGGAAGCCACGCGGAGGCAAGAACCAGGACATTCAACTCTATGACAAAAAAGATGGACAAACTCGCCAAAGACATTGAAACCTCCTACGACTCCTTATGCACCAAAGTTATCAATACCCTAAAGTACTTCCTGGGAAGAAACTAAGGCGTGTGTGTGTGTGTGTTAAAAATAATTTTTTTGCTTACTTTTGTTTTGTGACTTATTTTTACATTGGTCTGTTTGAACCATCACTCTATGCCTCTGTTGAAGGCATCACTTCTCCTGCCCTAACTAGTTTTCATATAATCTATTTATTATCTTCCATATTTTGTATATTTGGTCTGCATTTTCTTTCCTTTTTGATTGATTTCAAAGGGGGAGAAAAAACTCTGAGGAGTAAATCAACAACTCAGGGGGAGCAGTGATGAGACATCTCGTAACAACTCAGCGGGAGCAGGCATCCCAAGTTATATGAAAGGGAAGTATACTTGTTTACTCTCTCTTTATTGTCATCATAAAAAAGGAGGAGATTGTTACATCTAAGTTTCAATGATGACAATAATGCAAAACTAATCATATATATTTAGTTGTAGGAATCAAGACACCACTTCAAGGAAAATCCTTCTGGTAAGAGCATCAACAAAAGGAAATGCGATCAAAGAGAATTTGATGATGGTAAATCAAAGGAAGTCAAGCCACCAAAAAGGAAACCAAATCAGTCTCGCTATCTCAGTCTCAATCAAAGGACATCGAGGCTGTCTAACAAGGAAATATATCAAGTGCAGCTCGAGAATATTGGGCCTCTTCTCAAGGACTATATTAGAAGATTGACCAACCAAATCGAAGCCTCAAATCAGTCCATGAATTGAGGACATGAAAGGGGAAGGACATAAACGAATCCAACCCATCTCAAGTGCAGGATTCGAAGGCATCCCTTGGGTCAAATCTCTTAGAGGATTCGGTGTCTCAATCAAGATCAATCTTCAACGGCTACCCAAACTATCCTATAAGAAGACTGCCAATCTCAAGAAGAAGACTTACGCAAATACGCAAACAGTTTTCTAAGACTTTCTAGTTCTTAGTACAAACACGGTATTCTTGAGTCCACAAGTGTCATAAAAGATAGGAAGAGTTAGAACACAAAAAGAGAGTTGTGTCAGCATCACAGAAACTATTGTTGCTAAACATCGGTGAACGAACTAGAACCATCACTATTGTAACCCTTTGTCAAGATCTAAGAGAACCCTTGTGCCTAAGGAAAACTGGACGTAAGTACCAAACCAGTATAAAAACTGTTGTGTCTTGTTTAGCTCGTAATTTGCTTGGTTCGTCTCTACTTTGATTGTTTACTGTGCGAAACCTAGTCGACTAAACTCACACTGAGTCAACCAAGTATTAATAGACCATAATTCACCCCCCCCCCCCTCCCCCCCTTGTACTT
>ML258007.1:620-16328 GCA_005239495.1 Nicotiana undulata | reverse complement strand
CAAAAATCCCCCCCCCCCCCCCTCCCCCCCTTGTACTTTCACTACTTATAGGTTAATTTTCGAGATTTACTGTGTGTCATCCACATTTTTAGATCATTTATGACAACCGAAGTCCTCAACTAGCTTCTTCTTGTGTGCGCTTCTTCAACCGCGTAAAGGTAAGCAAACTGAGCCCCACGCCATCACTCTGCCATCACCATACTCGTCCCACCGAACCTAGACTCTGATATCAGTTGTTAGGCTAGCCCAAAGATACTCTTAACATAATGTGATATTACCCGCCTTTACGCTAAGCCCGAAAGGCTTTCCCCAAAAAACTACACAGTATTAAGAGATTCCTACACCTAGGGGTGGCAAACATGCGGGTCGGGTCGGATATGAGCGAGTCGAAAATGGGTAATTCACAAAACGGATAAATTATCCGACCCAACTCATTTTTGAGACAGATAACGGGTTATCCGATGGATAATATGGATATATATTATCCATGGCTTCTTGAATATGATCACTTATGGGAGGATTCCTAGTCTCCCAAACTTGAGGAACCCCAATTTGAGGCTTTACAAATGTCAAAGTTAAACATGTTGGTTGTCCGTTCGGTTAACCATTTTCTAAGTGGATAATATGGTTCTTATCCATATTCGACCCGTTTTTAAAAAATTCATTATCTGACCCATTTTTTAATGGATAATATGGGTGGATAATTATTATTCTTTTAACCATTTTACCACCTCTACCTACACCTTATATATAATTTCCCAACCTTTTTAAGTACAGATGTGAAATTTTATTTGCACACCCAACAACAAATAATAATAGACCAATATGTTTTCTTGAGTGAACTATATATGTCATTTCTCTAGATGCTTTCTTTGCGAAAATTGCGGCAAATGTGAAAGAAGAGTAAAAGACGATCCAATTTCTAAAAGTTAAAGGAACTTGTTTTGGAAATCGTGAAGCAATTTCTTTCTTATATATACCTCCCCTTTTAACCACCATTAGACTTAGAGGGTGACTTAAAGATAGACAGCTATCAGAATCTAACATTATTGGAGAAGAAATAACAATTCATAGGCTAGTTATATTAGTGGGAATTTGTGGAATTAGTATTTAATAGATAGGATAAGAATCCGATTCACACATAAACAAATTTCTTTAGCGATAGCTCTAATAAAAAGGCGATAGTTTATTAGAAATAACTTCTCTTTCTCGAACGAAGTAGGAATATAATCTGCGTACACCTCACTCTCCTCAAATCCTATTTGTAATATCGCACAAATATATTATTATTGTCGTTATAGCTCAAATAATATGAGGCGAAAGAACGTGTATTAGAAATAGTGAGGCAGCTTAGTTCTTATGCTACCTTTGAAGGCCGGGGCGTATCTAAGTGGCACGTGTACCCATGCTCCACATTCTAAATGATATATAGTATATTAATATATTTTTAAAATTACTCTTTCCGTTTATTTTTACTTGTCCACTAAATTACATCAAGAGAAAGATATTTTTTTTTTCTTCATGTTTTACCTTTATCATTAAATATTCATTTCTCAAATCATTTTTCAAGACTTTTGAAAATACTATCATTATATGAGTAAAACTGTAAAATACAAACTTTTTTTTTAAGGGAGTGCAAAATAAAAAATGAACAACTAAAAATAAATGAAATGAGTACTTAATATGTGTATACGTCCAAGCTCAAAGAATCTTATGTTACAACGGTTAATAGGTGCACCTCTTAAGTGAAGTCGAGGGTTCAATTTACAGTAGTGACTTATAGTTCATTGGTTCAACTAATCCCAATATTTTCGATACTAAATATATATGTAGACCATTTAGCAACGATTTTCTTCGATCCAAAATAAGTGATATTTTAGCCTTTTTTGTGGTCCAAAAAATGATTTTTTCAGATTTCAAGAACGAATTAATTATTTTTTTCCTATATTGCCCTTAGAGTAAATAGTGTTGGAGTATGTATTTATGTGAGATACTAAAGATTAATATGGTCAATTTCATTGCTAATTAATATTAAAAGATGGATTTCTTAATATGTTTGAAAATAATCAAAAAAATCACTTATTTTGAATCGAAGGGAGTAGCTCTCAACCTAAAGGAAATCAATTTCCATTTCATTCTTCAAAGGTTGTTAAATACGCATCTTTATATGTCAACATCAATTCAGGACCCATTTTCTTGGAAATTTTTGAAAAATAATATTCCTAACATCCTATAAATACCCTACTATATATCAAAGGACAGCATTGTAAGCCTATTAATCAAGATTTTATTAAAACATTACTTCTATTACAATATCCTTTCTTTTTGTAATATGGCTTTGGTCCTTGGATTAAAGACACAATTTATTCTTCTTTTTGTGATAATTGGGATGTTTGAATCTCAAGTCACTTCTCGTAATATTCAAGAATTATCCATGTTAGAAAAGCATGAATTGTGGATGGCACGACATGGACGTACTTACAAAAATGAAGCAGAGAAGGAAAAAAGATTGAATATATTTCAAGAAAATGTGAAATTTATTGAGTCTTTCAACAATAATGGGACTAAAAAGCCATACAAATTAGGCATCAATGCATTTGTTGATCTTACTGCAGAGGAATTCTTGAGTTATTATACTACTGGACTTAGTAAGTTGTCTAATTCTTACTCTCAAATTCAATCATCATTCAAGTATGAAAACTTGAGTGATGTTCCATCTGTTATGGACTGGAGAGAGGGTGGTGCTGTCACAAGAATCAAACATCAAGGCCAATGTGGTAAGGCACAATTTCCTATTCAAGAAAAGTTTCATATTCTCTTCTGGTTAAGTATTGGCGTAGCTGGTAAAGTTGTTGTCATGTGATCAGGAGGTCACGGGTTTAAGCCGTGGAAACAGTATCTTGCAGAAATGCAGGGTAAGACTGTGTACAATAGACCCTTATGGTTCGGTCCTTTCCCAAACCTCGTGCATAGCGGCAGCTTAGTGCACTGAACTGTTCTTTTTATTAACTATTGAAAAAGGCTTTAAGTAAACTGCTACGTGCTCCTTTCTAATTTGTGATCTTAAACATGTCATGTCATTGTGTTATAACGGAGTATCACTAAGGATAAAATGAGAATATTAGAAGCAAGCATACTAAATATAAAAATACATTCTTTATGTAAGAGACTAAATAGGAAAGTAAGATATGCATAGAGTACTTTCTTCTTGTCCAATAATGTTGACAAGACACCTAAATTATGTTGTGTATGCGAACAAAGTCTCACATCGATAACTAACAAGAGTGGGAACTTACATATAAGCCTACATATAAGGTTAAGAGATTTCTTTATGGTGTAAGGCCTTTTGGAAAAAATTGTGCGGGCTTAGTCCAAAGCGGATATCACACTATGTTAAGAGTATCTCTAAGTTGTTTTAGCTCAACAACTGGTATCATATCCCAGGTTCAGCGGACGAGTATAGCGATGGCAGCCCGTGGATCGTGGTAATAGCCACATGAAACTGGTTCGAGGGGGAGACCTGTGGATCCTGATTATGATAGTGAGCCACATGGAACTTAGTTCAAGAGAGAGATTATTGGGTATGCAAATAAAGTCTGACATTAGTAGCTAAAAAATTGAGAGCCCGCATATAAGGTGTAGAGAATTCTTAATGTTACGAGGCATTTTGAGGAAAACCGCATGCATGGTTTGGCCAAAGCGGACTATATCATACTATGTTAACAGTATCTTTGAGCCATTTTAGCCCAACAAATTTGTATGATAATTTAAATTTGTTTTACACTACCAATAACGTATCTGATTTGTATAAATATGTCCATACAACTTCCAACCAGTGGCGAAGCCACATGGGGTTAAGGGTGGTCAACTGACCACCCTTCGTTGGAAAATTACACTGGTAGGTAAAATATTACGTTTTAGAGGTATATAACACATATTGAACACCCTTTGTCGGAATTTTTTTTCACTTCTTTTAAATTTGAACACCCTTGAAAATATTTTTAGCTTCGTCACTGCTTCCAACTCGTTGATAAATTGCATGAAATATAGGATGTTGCTGGGCATTTTCAGCAGTTGCAGCCTTAGAAGGAGCAAACAAACTCTCAACAGGCTACTTGATTTCACTCTCCGAACAACAACTGTTAGATTGCACCACCGAAAACAACGGTTGCAGCGGCGGTTTAATGACCAAAGCCTACGATTTCATCATTCAAAATGGCGGCATTGCCTCAGAATCCAACTACCCTTACGAGGAATATCAAGATTCATGCAAAACCCAAGCGATAATGAATTCTGCAGTGAAAATCAATCGTTACGAAACACTGCCCTCGACCGAATCAGCATTGTTAAAAGCCGTAGCTAAACAACCGGTCTCTATCGGTATTGTTGTGAATGAAGATTTTCACCTGTACCAAAATGGTGTTTACAATGGAAATTGTGAGGATCAAGAACTCAATCATGCAGTTACTGTAATTGGTTATGGGACAGAAAATGATGGTACAAAATATTGGTTGATCAAGAATTCTTGGGGGTCAAGTTGGGGTGAAAATGGTTACATGAAAATCGCTAGAGATACTGGAATTGAAGGAGGTCTTTGTGGGATCACTACTTTAGCTTCCTATCCTGTTCTTTAGATTGTTGAATTTTCGGTAAATTTTGGTCTTTTCCTGAACTCTGCGTGAACGACAAATGTCTTGTGCACGGAACTGTCCCTTTTAGTATATTTTGGCCTATAGAATATATAGGCATATAGCACGTTTAGTGCTAGTAGTACATGTTGTTTTCGTACTATTTTTCCGCTCTGATTTCTTAGTATCTTGCCATTGTTACTGGTTACTGCTATTGCTATTTCCATCTATTTTTCTGATCCTTAGGTTCGTTGTTGGTACTGTCTTTCTAGCCATTGTTGTTGTTACTGTTCTATTATTTCTTTTCATCTATTTGAGTCGGGAGTCTTTTGGAAACAGTCTCTTTACCTATATGGTAGGGGTAAGGTCCATACACATTACCCTCCCTTGATAGTGCTTGTGAAATCATACCGGTTGTTGTTGTTGTTATGTAATATGTTGTTTTAAAGAGAAATGAACTTGAATCTTTATTAAGTCCTTATCAAACCATGTAATTAGCGTCATAGCTAGCTAATAATACTCAATTTTGTGACACATTTTCCTTCTCAGTTCTTTAAAAAAGAATGACAGATTTTTTAATTTGGAATTTAATTTTAAACTGCCTAATTCTAGTTCATACTGTCGCACTCCAAAAGTAGGCCTACTGACAGGCCAGGTACTCAACTCCAGTGTTTTAAAAAGCCGGGGCGTGAGATAACACATTTACTTAAATATGAGGTGAGACATAAGTCCTGAGATATGATGCGTGAGCGCCACGAAACTTTATTTCTTAATTGGAAAGCTAGAAGAGTTTGGGCATTTTTATATTTGGCCAAACGTATTCACCAGGAGCAAACAACAGTATCAGAAATGTGACGAGAAGGTAATACAACAACAACAACAACAACAAAAAATCTAATGAAATTACAAGAGCCGGGTCTAGGGAGGGTAGTTTGTATGCAAACCTTACCCTTACCTATACAAAGACAGAGCGGTTACGTTGTTTCCGGTAGATCCTCGACTAAAGAAAGATAAAAAAAGAAGCAAACCCATCAGAAAACCGAATCGATAATACAAGACTAACACTACGTGATGCAATCAGAAATCGAAGAGAAAGAAATAACAGATAATAAAAGAAATCTTAAAAATGAGAAAATGCAAGACTAACACTGAGTAATGCACTAAAGCTACTGAAACACGCAAGGGACAACACATTTAATTTCTCACTGTTAGAATCCTCTTTACTTTGAACAAAATCCAACATCACATTAGCAAATGAATAATAATAATAATAAAATAATTGTCCTAGCTAAGGCACTACAACCCAATAAAAACTAGTAACAATTTTAAGCAATTGGATAAGAAGCTTTCATAGCAATTCCACAAAGTCCTGTTTTAGCAACAATATCTCTTTTCATTCTAATATATCCATTTTCACCCCAACTAACACCCCAAGAATTCTTCACAATCCAATATTTTGTACCATCTTTAGTTGCACCATAACCAACTACTGTAACACCATGATCTAACTCAGTTCCACATTTTCCAGTAAAAACGCCACTCGAATAGAATTGAAAGTCCGATCCACTAGCATCAATCGCGACAGATACAGGTTGTTTAGCTACAGCTTTAAGCAAAGCCGATTCACTATTTTCTGGAACATCATTGTAACAATAAATTTTCGCGACATGATTCGATTCTTTTTCAGTTTTACAAGTGCCATCAATTCCTTTATATGGATAATTTGATTCTGAAGTAAGTCCATGATTTTTAATAATGTACTTAAATGCATCATCCATAAGACCTCCTTCACATCCCTGATTTGTATTTGTGTCGCAATCAACGAGTTCTTGCTCAGATAATGAAATTAATTTGCCTGTTTTGATCTTGTTAATTCCTTCTGTAGCAGCCACAGCAGAAAATGCCCAACAACATCCTGCATTTTTACATTGTCTTTAAATCATTCTCCACATAATAGTGTAAAGCGCAAAATATATTTATGCTTAGTATGTGCAGAGGTGGATCTAAAATTTCTTGAAAGTGACTGCACCATTAAGAAATGGACAAAAATATATTATTAAGTGGGAATCAATCTCTGTTTTTAGGTAAATAACTCAGTATTCAACTAAGTGCACCGTAAATGACTCAGTATTCAACTAAGTACACCATTTTACCTTTTTGGAACACGCGGGCAGCATATATATATATATATATATAACACCTGGTTTGAAGGAGAAACCATAGTTTCACGTGTTCCATAATCTGAGATATAAATCCGCCCTTAAGTATGTTTAATAATTTGACTAGATTTGGTAATGCAAGTATACAACACCAACAACAAACCTAGTAAAATTTCACAAGTAGGATCTGGGAAGGATAGTGTCGTGTACGCAAACCCTACCTCTACCCTGGAGAAACAGAAATGTTGTTTTCGAAAGACTCTCGGCTCGAGAGGATTGGTAACGCAAGTATCTTAGATGATATTCCTATATTGGATTTTTATAATGCCTCTATCGAGTATGTAATAAATATTTTCGAATTATTGCCAAAAATTTTAAAAATAAAAGGCAAAAAAAGATTTGAAATTGAATTGTTTTACTCACCACATTGTCCTTGGTCTTTAATCTTTGTAACTGCACCTTTTTTCCTCCAATCCATACTATATGGAACAGTCACATTTTCATATTGGAAAAATGTAGTTTTTATCTTCTGCTGAGATGATATTTTGTATCCATTACGAATGTCTTTGAATTCCTCATTAGTCATATCAGCAAATTGATTGATGCCCAATTTATAACTTCGTGTTACATCCTTATTGATTGATTCAATATACTCAAGATTTTGTTTGAACGCCTCGAGCCTTTTCGTCTTTTCTGTATCGTCGTTGTATGCACGTTCATACTGAGTCATCCATTGTTCGTGTTTTTCAGTTATTGATGCTTCGTATAATGTGCGAGATGTGACTAGAGAAGCACACATTCCCAACACTAGTAGAATAGCAAAATTGAGTCTCCAATTGAACCTAAAAGCCATAATTTAGGGTTTTACACTTAAATCTAAAACTTGAATTTTTGGAATGAATAAGCTAATGGGAATTTCTTGGGTATTTATAGACCTCAGTTTATTTGTTCTTTGAAGTGATTTTCTCACATTAATCCTTGCCTAATTAGTCGAAAAGAACGGCAAATTAAATCTTGTATGATTCACGTAATTAAAGACAGATAATTGGATTATTGCATGTTTTTTTTTATGTTTTAAAGCATGTCCACACAATACAATAGAAACAAATCTATCATATGGATTTTGAACGTTTCTTCAAACCGAAATGAACGCAAAACAAAGTGGAAAACAAAGAATGAATGAGTTAGTGACCACAAAACCAATTCAACGAGGGAGAATGTTGCCCTCTTCATGTTTATGGGTATATTACCCTTATCCGCAACGAGTATTTACATCAAACCGTACCGTATAAATTAATATGGAATGCGAATGTAGCTGCTTAAGAAAGATATTTTAAAAGGCAGAATTAGAACTCGCTATAGACTCGATTACTTCTAATAATATTTTCTCTCTATGATATATTTTTCCTTTTCGATCTATATGAGTTGTTAGGACATTATAGTTAATCATCCTTCTCCTTATTGTGAAAGACCACACTCGTGAAAAAATTGATTAAATTTTTCCGAGGGCGGTTATATAGTTATATTATGAATCAGTGATATGAAATTATCAATTAAGCAGTAGCAGTAATACGCAGAAGAAGAACAGAAGAAGAAATGAAGAGAAGGAAGAAAGAGAGAGAATGAAGAAGAAGAAGGCTTAAGAGAGAGAGAGATAATCTGTATATATTTTCAATATCAAAAAGTGTAATTACATAATGGAATACACATGTCTATATATACATATACAACTCTCAATTTGCTACTTAATCAACTAATGAGTTCTTGATTAACTAACTTAACAACCTTTAACTCCTCTAACTAACTCATAACAACTTATTAGAAAATGACTAATTTATCCTTTATTTAACACTCCCCCTCAAGTTAGGTGGTGGAAATAGATTGATTAAACCTAGCTTGGACTTCAAATACTCATGTTGAACCTTAGTTAATCATTTTGTAAAGATATGTGCTGGTTGCTCATTTGTAGGAACATATTTTGTAGTAATAAGTCCTTGTTGAATTCTTTCTCTCACAAAATGACAATATATCTCAATATGTTTAGTTCTTTAATGATATACCGGATTTGCAGCTATTTGAATTGCTGACTTGCTGTCATTGTGAACTTCAATAGGTAGACTGATATGAACACCAACTTCTTTCAACATTCCATATAGCCAAATTAATTCAGCAACAGTTGTTTCCATGCTTCTATACTCAGATTCTGCAGAACTTCTAGACATTGTAGTCTGTTTCTTTGATTTCCAAGATACAACAGAGTCACCAACCTTAACTATGAATCCAGTTACCGATTTTCTTGTTAATGGGCATGCATCCCAATCTGCATCACAGAATGCTGTAATAGTACTTACTTGATTACTTGATAATAGTATTCCTTGACCAGGCTGATTCTTCACATACCTGATAATCCTTAAGGCAGCCTGCATATGTGACTGTTTTGGTTGCTGTAAAAATTGGCTTAGTGTTTGAACTCCAAAAGCAATATCTGGTATTGTAACAGTTAGATAAAGAAGTTTTCCAATTAACCTTTGATATGTAGCTTGATCAACTAATGGATCACATTCTGTTAATCCCTTTGTTTGACCAAGATGCTCATCATAGTGTCTAGATGTGAGTTTCACATTACTGTCAATTGGAGTTAATGTTGGTTTTGCTGCTGACATTCCATCTTCTGATATTAACTCCAAGGCATATTTTCTTTGATGCATCACAATTCCTTTTTGAGATCTAGCAAATTCAATTCCAAGGAAGAACTTTAATTCTCCCAAATCTTTCATTTTAAAAGCTTTCTGTAAAGCTGTTTTAGTTTCTTCAATAATTTCTAAACTTTCTCCTGTTATTAGAAGGTCATCCACATATACTAACACAATAACAGTCCCTCCAGTAGCCTGTTTGATGAATAATGAATGATCATACTCACTTTGCTTGAATTTGAACCTTTGTAATGCTTCACATAGTTTTGTATTCCACTGTCTAGGAGCCTGTTTCAGTCCATACATGGATTTAATGAGCCTGCATACTTTATTCTCCCCCTGGCTTTTAAATCCTTGTGGTAACTCCATATAGATTTTATCCAACAGATCACCTTGAAGAAAGGCATTGTATACATCCATTTGATGTACATGCCACTTCTTATAAGCTGTAATTTTTAATATTGTTCTCACAGTGACCATTTTCACCACAGGTGAAAATGTTTCCTGATAATCAATACCCTCAGTCTGACTATACCCTTTGGCCACAAGCCTTGCTTTGAATCTCTCTATGTCTCCTGAGGCTTTGTACTTGATTTTGTATATCCACTTGCATCCAATAGGTCTCTTTCCTCCTCGCAGAGTCACTATCTCCCATGTGTGATTGTTTTCTAATGCTTTTATTTATTCACTCATTGCATCTATCCATTTAGGATCTTGTATAACTTCATGATAGTTAGCTGGTTATACCAGTGAGGAAGTTGTTGCAACATATGCTTGATACTTAGGTGATATCCTGTCATAGCCTATATATTTATCCAAAGCATATGGGATATCTTGATGAATGTTTAAGGATACAAAATCCTTCATCCAAATTGGTGGATGTTTCCCTCTGGTTGACTTTCTGAGTTGTATTTGTGTTTCTGATTGACCTTATGTAGATATATCAGTTGTATCTTCTGGACTTGTCTCATGATTTTCTGTGGATAATCCATCATACTCTTCTTGTACCTCTGAATAGTCATAGTTTATTGACATATCCTGATTTTCTTGCCTTTCTGTAGTCTGCTGTCCTCTTTCATTTTGATTTCCTGCTGACCTTAGTTCACCCATTAGTTCATCATTGTTATATAAATAACCATTTTTGGATATAGTATCCACAAATACAGGTTTAGCAGTATTAGTCTTACTAGCAAATAGAAATACATCTTCCCTGAATATTACATCTCTACACACAAAGAAAGATTGATTAGCCATATCATATAATATATAGCCTTTTTGACTTTCAGACTATCCCATATGAACTGCTGCTTTTGATCTAGGTAACAACTTATCATGTCCTTGAACTATTTTAGCAAAGCATAAGCAGCCTAGAATTTTAAGATGAGTTATGCATGATTTCTTATTGTTTAATTTTTTCATAGGGTGACATATTACTCAAAACTGAAGTAGGCATCTTGTTTATTAGATATACTGCTGTCAGTACACAATTTCCCCAAAACTCAATTGGAATCTGAGCTTGAAATCTTAAAGCTCTAGTTACTTCTAATATGTGTCTGTGTTTTCTCTCAGCAACTCCATTTTGCTGAGGGATATATACACATGTTCTTTTATGCACAATGTCTAATTCTTGGAACATAGCTTCACATATAGAGTTAAAAAATTCAGTTTCATTATCTGTTCTAATTACTTTAACTGTTTTTTCAAACTGATTTTTAACATAATTCATAAAGTTCTTAATCAAGATAAACACATCACATTTCTGCTTCAGTAAGAATATCCATGTCATTCTTGAATAGTCATCTACAACAGTTAGAAAATATCTATTTACATCCCAAGTAGGAACTTTGTATGGCCCCCACAAATCAACATGTATTAGCTCAAAACTATCTCTACTTTGAATATTACTTGTAGGAAAAGGCAACCTAGTTTGTTTTGCACAAGGACACACTGTACATTTATTTATATTGTCTCTAATATTTCCTATATCAGCTTGAATCACTTTGTTTAAGACTTGAGTAGACACATGACCCAATCTCCTATGCCACAAACTTATATCTATATTCCCAGCTTCACTTTTCACATTACTTATTGTAGTTAATGTCTTCGGTTTCTCCTTTTCACTTGAATCGGTATAAAGTAGGTAAAGTCCATCATCCTCCTTACCAATCCCCTTCACCTTCCCAGTGAAGAGTTCCTGAAACACACAGAAATCAGGAAAAAATGTAGCTGAGCAGTGTAATTCTTTTGTTAATTTTGAGACTGATAATAGGTTATATTTGAACTGCGGCACATATAACACATTAGTTATTATACTATCTTCTAATACTAGACTTGATCCTGTATGTGTAACTGTAGTAATATCCCCATTAGGCAGTAGAATTTTCTTTGAACTCTCTGATTTAGTTATTGTATCTGTGGTTAATACACCTATATCAGACACCATATGATTAGTAGCCCCTGTATCTATAATCCACTGATTTATGCAATTAGTTGCAAGTAAGGCAGATTCCATACCTGCTGCATTTGCAGAAAACGCAGAGTCATTAGATGCATTCTTGTTCAGTAACTGCAGAATTTGTTCATATTGGCTCTTTGTAACTGTATGATTTGCCAACTGACTGAGACTATTGTCATTGCTGCAGGGGTTTGTACTTCTTTCAGTGACTGAATTGTTGCCACCATGTTTAAGAGAATATCCTTGTTGTACACTTTGAATTCCTGATTCATTGCCTCTTGAATCATTTCCATTGTTACATCTTTCTGTAAGTATATTTGTATTGTAGGCTGCACTTGAATTAGTATTCCCATATCCTTTCTTTTTGGTTTTAATCTCAGCTGGATAGCCAATTACTCTGTAGCAGTTTTCCTTGTTATGCCCCTTCATTTTGCAAACTTCACAGAACATATAATTTGTTTTCTTGAACCTTTGATTATAGTTCTGTGAACCTCCAACTTTAGAGTACATTACTGCTTCATAGTTTCCCATTTGAGCCATAGGATTTGCCCCTAGAATAGCAGAGTTAGTTGCTACAGACCTCTGACTTTCATCACTTATAATCAAAGCATATGCTTGATTCACAGAAGGAGTAGGACTCCTCATTAGAATTTGACTTCTTGCCTGAGCATACGAATCATTTAGCCCCATCAAGAACTGATAAAGTTTCAGTGTTTGTAGATAAATCACAAACTCCCTTGACTTCGGACAGTCACACCCTGGAGCTGGTACTAGTGCCTCAAACTCCTCCCATAAATCTTTCAGTCTTGAGAAATAGGTGGATACTGAAGATGAACCTTGTGTAAGAATGGCAATTTCTTTGTGAAGATTGAAGGTTCTTGACCCATCAATCTTGTTGAATCTCTCAGCAAGATCATCCCATACCACTTGAGCACTTGAAGCATACATGATTCCACCAAGCAAGCCTTTGGCAACCGAGTTCATAGTCCAAGATAATACGATGGCATTCACCCTTTCCCAGTGATTCCACATCATTTTTGGAAAAAATTCTTTCTTGCATGTACCATCTACAAGCCCCAATTTACTTCTTCCTAGTAATGCAGCTCTCATTGATCTGAACCAACTTGAGTAATTCTCTATTCCAGTCAATTGAAAAGAAATCACTTGAATTCCACTCACATCGGCTGGAGACAAGAATAGTGGATGATTGTAATCAATTCCACTAATCTGATTTCCATTTGAAGTTGTATTTCCTCGATTCCCTTCAGGTGGTGTTGCATGTTCGTTTGGAAGTTGATTCCCAGCCAGATTTCCATTGTTAGCCATTTTTGTTTCTTCTGTCTTCAAGATTCAATTGATCAATCAATCTGATTCAATCTTTCGATTAGACTGTGTTGTAATGTACTAGCTCTGATACCATGTAGTTATATTATGAATCAGTGATATGAAATTATCAATTAAGCAGTAGCAGTAATACGCAGAAGAAGAACATAAGAAGAAATGAAGAGAAGGAAGAAAGAGAGAGAATGAAGAAGAAGAAGGCTTAAGAGAGAGAGAGATAATCTGTATATATTTTCAATATCAAAAAGTGTAATTACATAATGGAATACACATGTCTATATATACATATACAACTCTCAATTTGCTACTTAATCAACTAATGAGTTCTTGATTAACTAACTTAACAACCTTTAACTCCTCTAACTAACTCATAACAACTTATTAGAAAATGACTAATTTATCCTTTATTTAACATGTTATAGTTATTTGAGAATTTTACAATTATAATAAATTTTTCTAGACTAATCTATTTTTAATTTTTATAATTTTAATGTAAAATTTTCATATTTTTTTCTATTGATTAGTCCTGTTTTGTAAATTTAAAAATAAGCAAAATTTTGAGATTTGTGAATCTTAGGCCCCATTGTCACGTGACGTACATATTGCCTTGTTTAAAGTAAAATATATCGTCTCACACCCTTACCGCTTAAAAGACTACTTAAGAAGTGAAGACAAAAGGAAGAAAGCAAATGTGTTGTCTCTATTCCTTCTTATCCTTCAACTCACGTACACTTGATAACCCTTAATTTAATGGGGTGAACCTTCAGGATCCTAAAGCAATCAAAGAAGAATTTGTTAATATTTCCAAAGCTTTGATGGGAACAACTGTACCAAATCTGCCAGCAGTAAATAGATTGGTTATGAGAAATGGACCATGCTTATCACATGCGCAACATTTAGTACTTGATGGAAAATTAGTGATATCTCAAAAGTTAATGTCCATCTTGATTTGGGAAAATTTTTCTCTTTGAAATATTATTTGTATCTACTAATTATTTAATAAGTTATTTTACAATTAATATAGTCAAACTAGCCGTTAACTAGCAGTTATCTAGTCGTTGGAGCAACACCTATATAAACATGGTCTTTGGAGAGCTAAAGTCACTTTTTCTAACACAACCTTCTAGATCTTCTTCTTCTTCCTATACGCTGGGTTTCTTTGTAGAATTTTCTGTTAGTTCTGTTCCCAATTTAATAACTGGAAGAGCTTGTTGAATCTTAGGGGATACGCCTAATTTTATTTATCACTGTGTGGGCGATAAATTGCACAACAATCACTCTGGTGCCTAAGGTTCCAAATCCAGATACATTTAAAGATTATAGGCACATAGCTTATTGCACAGTGCCCTACAAGATAATTGCTAAAAACATTACTAGCATATTACAGAAAATTATGGCTCATATCATTTCAGAGGCCCAAGCAGGATTTATTCCAGGGATGAAGATAGCAGATAACATCATTATGGAACATGAACATATCAAATCCTATGGCAGAAAGCATATCTCCCCAGATGTATGATAAAGGTAAGCCTACAAAAAGCTTATGAGATATTGGAATGGATCTATCTAGAACAAGTTATGGAAGGGCTAAAGTTTCTAGAGAAAATTATCAAATGGGTAATGAAGTGCATCAAAACAGTAAACTAATCTATCTTACTTAATGGAGAATCAGTTGAACCATATGGTGTTGAGGGCTTGAGACGAGGCATCCCATTGTATTGGTGGTAAATAAGTGATATACGTGGGTGGAATTGTGTTTAGCTGACAAAGTATGATACATGGAACAATGAAGAAATGTCAACTGACATATTTCATTAATAAGGTGCACGAGGCATAGAAGACGCGAGGCAAACACCCATGAGACAATAAAGAACCAGTCTCGAACCTAAACAGTTGTTGAAGAGGCACAAGCGGAATGAATCAAGACTGGAAAGAAGGAAGATTCACGAACCCACAATTATTGAGGTAGGGGAATCAGAATCGTTACAAAATCCTTATAGTCAGTTACGATTACCAATCATAACGGGCAATTAATACCATTAATGCTCATAATGATTTTACCATAAATAGGAAGAACATTATATTTTTATATTTTTATAGGGCTAGCTAACGGGCCGGGCCCGGGGCCAAACGGGCTGCGGGCTATGCGGGCCCGGGCTAAACGGGCTATGTGGGTGGAACCGGCCCCCCGCGGGCCTAAGCCCGCATGGGGCCGGGCTAAGCGGGCCGTGCCAAACGGGCCTAAACGGGTCCGGGCTATTTTTTTTTAATTTTTTTTTATGTAAGGCAATTTCTTGTAAATCTTTGGGATATAAATATTGTAATTCATATTTAAACACAAAAAATGTAAGTTTCTTCAAATTAATAATAATAGTACTTCAAACTTGCACTAATATTGCATAATAAATTAATAGTACTTCAAATTAAATTAA
>ML258005.1:78239-101731 GCA_005239495.1 Nicotiana undulata | reverse complement strand
AATTTGAGGATTATCCATATTCTTCAAAATGACATAAACAAAATATATTATAATAAACATTATATCAAAGCATAACTTTTATTACATAACTATACTATCTACTACACACGGCAAAAATTAAAATATTTACATTTCTACATATTCATCAGCTATTACATGACTTGTTTCTCCTTCTGGGAGTGCAAAGTAATCAGCTACATCCAAATGCATGAAGTCGAAATTATCTTCAGAAATAAAATTTGCTTCAGCATTTTTCTCTGTCTTCTTTAGGGAGGCTTGATAAAGCTCAACCAGGTGCTTTGGCGTACGACATGTACGTGACCAGTGCCCTTTTCCTCCACATCTATAACATGCACTTTCTGCATTTGTTGCTTGCACCGCTTCATGCTTTCATTCCTTCCTTTTCCACTGCTGGTGGTTAGGAGGGTTCTTTGGTGCATTATTATTACCATGATTATAGTTTCTTCCCCGACCACGACCATGATCACGACTGGGGCCACGACCTCTTCCACGCTTAGCTTGGTGGAAGTTCGTCTCATTCACTTCAGGGAATGGACAAGAACCAGTTGGTCGACTTTCATGGTTTTTTATTAATAGCCTATTATGTTGCTCGACTACAAGAAGATGTGAGATAAGTTCAGAATACTTTTTGAAACTCATCTCTCGATATTGCTGCTGCAGGAGCATATTCGAGGCATGAAAAATGGTGAAAATTTTCTCCAACATATCATGATCAGTAATATTATCACCACATAATTTCAATTGGAAAATAATCCTTAACATAGCAGAATTATATTCACTGATAGATTTAAAATCTTGTAGCCTTAAATGAGACCAGTCATAACGTGCCTGTGGAAGAACGACCATCTTCAGGTGGTCATATCTATCTTTTAAATTATTCCACAATATGACTGGATCTTTAACAGTAAGATATTCCATTTTCAGGCCCTCATCAAGGTGATGGCGTAGGAATATCATAGCTTTGGCACGGTCTTGGTTTGATGCCTGATTTTTATATTTGATGGTGTCTGCCAGACCCATCGCATCAAGATGAATTTCAACATCAAGCACCCAAGACATGTAGCTTTTGCCCGATATATCCAGGGCTACAAATTCAAGTTTAGAAAGATTTGACATTATTTAGAAAAAGAAAGTTCGTACCTCTGATACTTTCAAAGTATTTGCTCGAGATGGCAAAGTCTCGTGGTGATAACGTGTTATAAAATAACAACTGTAAAGCAAATAAACTAAAGACAAGTATAGAGAGAAACTGATATATTATTGAACTTTCAAACTGATGTACATAATGAGCTGAAATCTCCTCTATTTATAGAAGAAAGGAAGCAGCTGCGAGGCTTTTCAGGAAGCAGCTGCAAGGCTTTTCAGGAAGCAGCTGCAAGGCTTTTCTTCAGCTGCTTGTAAGCTGTCTGCATGAGCTGCTTGCAACCTGCCTGCATCAGCTGCTTGTAGATAAACTTCAACAGAGTACTAAATGGATAATCTTCTTCAGGAAGATTATGTATAGCGGAGTAATACATGGACATCCACAATATAATAATTTCATAACAAAAGGAAATTTAAAAGATATCAAGGAGGTAACGAGAATATGATCAAATGAAAAGTTTTCTTTTTTGCTTTTCCTTCATAAAATATATAAAATCGAGCAAATAGAAACCTTTAAAACTATTTATTACTACAAATCTTAATAACAAAATTGAGATAGGATATTTATGTTTAAGTGTCTATAATTATCCTTTTAACTAGAAATGCATAGAATTTTAATATAAAGAAGCGGAACAAGAATAATTTTTGACTTAATTATTTATTAAATAAAAATAATTTTTATAATAACATGACAGTTTCAATAACATTATTTTAATTCAGTTATTTATAAAAATGAATATATCATTAATTTAACCGGGCGAAGCGCGGAAAGGAGGTGTAACAACCGTCCAAACAATCAGTAAAGCAGCGCCATACAAACAAGAGAAATAAAGGAAGCCAAAACCCTCCTAAAATTCCCATTTCAATGGCTTCTTCCTTGGCTTTGCCTTCAACTTCAGCAAAAAGCTCTTCTCTCTGTCAAAGCTTCGTTCCTAAAAGAACCCATCAGCCAAGCTTTGTTGTAAGTCCTTTCGCATTCCCTTTTTTCTCCATCCTTTTCCTTTGTCTGGTTCCTTTAAACTAAATCCCTTTTAGAAGATTTAATCTGGGTTCCATTTTTCCTTATTTTTGTGCTATTTTTCACTTTTCCGCTAGTAGTAAACCATTGATGTGTGTGGAAATGGAGTTAGGGGAATTGATTTTTGTTTATAAGCACTTGACTTACAACAAGTGTTTAAAAGTTGGCCTTGATGCCCTCTTAGTTATCTGTCTTTTTTAAAGCTTATATTCTTGTACTGTTAAGTGAATAGGAACTTGAGTTTGCTCTGCCTTTCTGGATTTAGTGTTATAAGTTGAAAATTTGATAAAGCTCCAAAATTTTATGGTTCTTATGGTACTTGCTTGTTTTATTATAATACTCTACAATTCGGTTTTCTTGTTTGTTTGTTTGGATATCAGAGTTGTGAAAGAAGTGAACCAGTGAATGGGAAGCCTCGCGTGCCAATCATCAATGATGGAACACTTCCGAAGTTCTTGCAAGCAAAACGCCTTGAGAATGCAGTTAGTAGAAACAATAGTAGGCTGAAGATATTCACTGGAACTGCAAATCCTTCTCTTTCACAGGTACACCAGACGATTGTATGTGTATACACGGTGTTTACTTGTCTGCCAGATTCAGTTTAGTGACAACCGAGATCTTCTTATTTGCTTTGTACCATACTGAAATTTGCTTCCCGGATTCACAGTTCAGTAATTCTTCAACTTCAAATAATAAGCTAGTGTCTTAAAATTTGTTATCAAGTAGTATTTAGAGAAAATTGGAATAGCCTTTCCAGCAGGACAAGAAAACAAATCCTTGGGAGATTGCCTCCAGTTGTACATTGTACTTCACTGTTCAGCCCACTCAAGGATATAGTTTCAGGATTTGGACTATGGAGAATTGTGCGGTTTCAGTCTGGTTAATTCAGCTTTAGATTTTCATTCCTCGTTAAGCATAAAGAATTTTCTTCCTTTTAAATATTGCATAAGCGGGGATTAAAGGAACACTTATTTCTTCTCTCTTCTTACGAAAGATACACAATTACAAAGATATCTGAAACTTCTGATGTAAGAATTCCTAAGATATTATTTTATTTGCTAATTATTTACTTTTCTCCTCAATCGTCAAAATATACAAATTATTGTCACTTCTAGCAGTGAAATCTATGAAGCATCTTTTAAGTTTATGCTATACTTTTCTTTTCAACTCATGCAACAGTTTTTGTCACCTAGGAAATTGCTTGGTACATGGGCTTTGACCTGGGAAAGGTCAACATCAAGCGCTTTGCTGATGGTGAAATTTATGTCCAGTTGCAAGAGAGTGTTCGAGGCTGTGATGTCTACTTGATTCAATCCACATGTCCTCCGGCCAATGAAAACCTTATGGAGCTTTTGGTAATGATAGATGCATGCAGAAGGGCTTCTGCCAAGACCATTACTGCCGTGATTCCATACTTTGGATATGCCAGAGCTGATAGGAAGGCAAGCTAGATTCCGTTGCAAATATTTTGCTTGCAAACTTTACATTTTGTTTGGTCAAGTTTATCAGCCTCCTTTTCCTTGTTTCGATTCCACATCGAGGTGGGAATGGGTGTGGCGTTTACCTCTATGTAAACCTGATCTATATATACCTGTATAATAATACCCAAAAGGTGATTACAAAAGGAGTGGGAGTAGAGACATTTCCCTATGCTCTTATGATTACAACTTACAAGTACTGCCACTATTTTCTTGCATCTTCTTCTGGGTCAATATTTTGGTTTCTTTTCTCTTGAAAGTAGTGCAACGATTATGTCGAACAGTTTGTCTTTTTTTACCACTTTCTTTTCATGTGCTTTGAGGTTTCTCAGCTGTCTTTAAAGAGTTACAGTTGAGAACGCAATTTGTAGTGCATTTTATTATGTTCTAAATAATCATAAATTTTTGATTTACAGACACAAGGTCGTGAATCCATTGGCGCCAAATTGGTTGCGAACCTTATAACTGAAGCAGGTGCGGATCGTGTTCTAGCTTGTGATCTGCACTCCGGGCAATCAATGGGTTACTTTGACATTCCAGTGGACCATGTGTACTGTCAGGTAATCTCTTCTGTACTGCTGACAATGCTTAAGTATTTGCCATTTTAAATTAGCAAATGAGCAGTCTGCATTCTTTGCATGCACAGCCGGTTGTCCTTGATTACCTTGCTAGCAAGAAGATTTCTTCCAATGATTTGGTAGTGGTCTCTCCCGATGTTGGCGGAGTTGCTAGAGCACGTGCCTTTGCAAAAAAATTATCTGATGCACCATTAGCCATTGTGGACAAAAGGCGGCACGGACATAATGTCGCCGAGGTAGATACAAAGCTAGACCTTGGTACTGCAGTTCATTGCATAGTATGACTTTTTGAGAGTTTTCTTCTTCTTTTTGCATAACATATGGCTAAAAAATAGTCAGTGACATAAATGCTCTTGATTTTTCTTTTTTTCCTCATGGAAACATTGTTTTAAGTTCTGGTCTCATAGTTTATAAGCATTTCTCCCAAGTCAAGTAAAGTGCTACAGATTCTTTTTTTTGGGGACCAGTACGGTAATTCATTAGCAGAGTACCAAGAAGGTACTTTAAATGTATTAGCTCTATACCTAATTCCTTTATGTGATGCTTAATAATTAATATCGGCTACGACATCAAATAATTATTTTTCATGGGTCACTGACTGTGTTGTGACGTGCATCTATCTGCACTTCTTCTTTAGTCCACCTCAACATGATTTTGGTGCTTTTGATATGGTTTTCTCTATATGAGGATCATCATCCTAATTATTCTTTTTAATTTATCACTTACATCTATTGATTAAGCATCCAACTACGGAGGGGTAAAACCCATAGCAGATATGCTTGAATTCAGGTGAAAACAATATTATAGAGCTATTATACTACACAAAGTAGTAAACTGTGTCTGCATTTCATCCAACATCGCTTTCAATACATCCTATCTTATCTTGGAGCCGTTATTTTGTTGTGTTGCAGGTTATGAACCTGATAGGTGATGTTAAAGGAAAAGTTGCAGTTATGGTGGATGACATGATTGACACAGCAGGTTAGTTGAACGCATAACTACAATATTCATGTCGATCCAAAACCTAGAAACGTAAATGGTTTATCAGTCTTAGTTCTTTCTAGCATGGACACTAACTGAATCAATGAACTATGTGGTGATCTGTTTAGTATCCTCTATCTTTAGTTATTCACCCCTGTAAGTTTTAGTTTTTTTTTATGTTTCTGTTTCTTCCATTTGTGCATCTTAAGATTATGAAATTGTCTCAACTAGAAGTTCCACTAGGTGCACATGTGCAGTGTGGAGCATCTTTTGCTTTTGCTCGGCTCATTCTCTTGTTCTAAGGAGGTCGGCTTGAAAACTATTTGTTAACTTTCTGCTTATGGGTTTTAGGTACTATTGCCAAAGGCGCAGCACTTTTGCATCAGGAGGGCGCACGTGAAGTTTATGCATGCTGTACGCATGCTGTTTTTAGGTAAAATTTCCCATTTAATTGGCACATTATGCAGCATTAAGAACTCTCTCTATATATATATACCCAATATACCCTTCGTAGAGTGGTTAGCTAGGTGAATATGGATATACTTCAACCAATCTATCTTTGCTGGTGTTTTAGCTTACAACTGGACTGTTGCTGTGTGAAAATTGTTTCTTTTAAGGTTGAACATATTTCTATTTTAATACTGGTTGTTAACTTGTTGTGGAGTGGAAGTATATGTATAACCTTGAGCAAATTTCCTTCTCAAAAAAAATAAAAAAATAACCTTGTGCAATGCGTAGTCTCTTTTCTTTGGTATATGAGAGTAGAATCTATAGGAGCAGCTAAGACTCAAACTTTCACTAATATTTCACAAATATTATTGGAGTAGTTTAGTGCACCTCCGGTCTATTTTAATGATCGTTTAATGTTTTGGCATTCCAATTAATAAAAACATATAATAGCATTCATTCTAAGGATTATTTGACTAAGTTACCCTGATACGATCCGAGATACACAAGGAAGCGGAATATGAAAATAACAATAATTGAAGCAAAACTGAAGACAGATTTTCGATTAAAGTAATCGAAAGTAGTTTGGATAATCAAATGAAGAAGAAAAACCTAGAGCCCTAGATGAACATCTCAGGCAACAACCAACTTACGTGTTCGGTCGCCTCCAAAAAACGACAAAAAGAAACCCTAGATATAAAGAAAGGAGAAGAAGATTATCCTCAAGAACCCTATTCTTGAAAACAGGTAATCCAAAGTCGAATGCGAACCAAGAGGCTCCAAATCTCTCTCAAGAGTTTTTTGATGTCAAAATATGGTAAGTGACTAGTGAAATAACCCTAGGATATTTTAAATATTAAATACCCAATCGGTAAAATCGGAAGAAGTTCCAAAGTTAATTTTCCAGAATAGCTCGTCAGGCCCAACTGTGTCCTCAACAATGGCCTCAATCGTGTCACATAGCTAAATCATGTCGAAATCCATAAGCTTATTTTCCTCCGCTCTTCAAGCCCCTCCCCAAACCCCACAAGTGGGATTTTATTGGGTTGTTGTTATTATTGTTGTCTTCAAGCGCCTCTTGAACCGTGGCGAACAGTTGGTGCAACCGTGTCACACGGTTTGGCTTGGGGACTTTCAATTCCCAAGCTTCCAAAAAGGGTATTCGTTGCAAGAATTCTCAGAGTGACTCTCCAAATACCTTCTAATCAATTGTTGAAGATCATGCAACTCCTTAGCGTGCATTCCTTGAACGTTCTTGGACTTGGAGCGAGTCAACAGTCTGCTAGATAATCTGGGGTCATCCTCAATGTTCTCTAAAGGCTATCATACCCTTTATAATCTCTTCAAATTACCCTTTGTCTCTCAAACTTTTTAGATCATTTATTGGAGGAGGGGTTGATTTGGAAAAAGATAATTAACTCCTTCCTGAGGTTAAAACAACATTTAAAATGGACAGGAGGTAGTATTAATTCGTATATCATTGATGTTGAGACTAATAAGGTCTTATTTTTTGAATATTAGAAACAACTGCAATTTTGTTGTTCCTATGGTTCCAACATTCTTGATTTATGGTTGCAAATTTACTCATTCTTGAGTTACCTTTATATTAATTCACTATTAATATTCTTGTTCTGACAGCCCCCCTGCAATCGAGAGGTTGTCAAGTGGCCTTTTTCAAGAGGTCATCGTCACAAACACAATTCCTGCCATGGAGAAAAACTATTTCCCACAGCTGACCGTTCTCTCAGTTGCAAATCTTCTCGGTGAAACAATTTGGCGAGTGCACGATGATTGTTCTGTGAGTAGCATTTTCCAATAGGCAGGAGAGATGGTGGCAACCCCTCAAGCCAGGTTGTCAGAGTTTTCATTTAGCTTCTGCATGTTTTTTGTTTTCCCTTTTTTATTTTTCAAATCATCTCCCTCTTTTCACTCTTCCATCTATAGACGCCTCCATTGGCATGAATTATTCCTTTACCCTTGTCCATCTTTAGAGGTGACTGACATGCTGAGTGAGTGAACAAATTCTTCTCTTTTTCCATTGCTTGTTTTTCGTTGTAGCAAAACCACAGTAGGTTCTACATTTTTAGAATATTTTTGTCTTGTTAAGTTAGATAGTTGGAAGGATAGGAAATGGAGAAGTCATGTGCTTACATTTTATGATAGGATTGATTCATGTTCTGACATCTCATGACTATCAAGCCGTAGTATTAATCCAGAAAAATGCTGCTCTGACATTGTCCCTCATCTTCACAAATGGTTGATATGAAATGCCGTGGTCCTGCCTGATTTAGGATTCTTGGAACCTGTGGAGCTTGGTTCTATTATGTCGTTATTTAAAACATGCCAAGAAACTGGTCCAAATTGGAGGAACGACAAGTTGATTTAATGTGATGGTCCTTGAATATGTGTTAAGATGTTATTGTTATTTTTCTTGTTAATTTTCCCAAGTTTTGGTTGTGCTTTTAACATTCCAAACCAGAGAAGGAACATGTAATTCTCCTGGACCACTCCCTTGATCAACAACAAGACCGACTTTTGGACCCATGCGACCACACAAGTAGAATATTAAGTACTTCGGACATTGTACGTTACGGGTTGCTCTGGAAAAACAGATTGTTTTCCAAGCTTGATCAGATAAACACACGATATATTCCCCATCATTCACATCTCTTGTCGCATTTCTAGGTCACAATACTGCAAGTAGCCAAACCCGGTACTAGTTAAATGCTCCGACTCAATAGATGCTCATTCCAATCCTTTACAACACTACTAGTGACAAAAGAACCAGTAGAAACTCGTAACCACTCATCATATCAACAAGTCTTGGAGTTCTCGCTTCCAATTAAGGCATTGCCGAATTCTGAGTTGTCCAATGGCGGCCTTCTTCGAAACATACTCTATCGAAATTCATACTCTATCCAAATTCAATCTTCCTGGTCCAACAACCTCGTCTCACAAAGTACAAGCATGCCACATGGAACCTCATATGACGTGGTCCGTCCGCCATACAAGCAGTATCTCGAGTATGACGAATAATAACAAGAGGACAAAGTAAGAGAACTATTAAGCAAGCTTAACAGACAAAGCAAACAAAACATAACCTCAAGAACCGCTTCCACAAAGGAGAAGCATCATACATGAATTAAGCACAATGAATCATATCCCAACATAATACCGTTATGACGTGCAACCCGATCTCACATATTACTATTACGGTGTGTAGCCTGACCCGTTCAATCCACACGGGATTACCCATGAAACAATAATTCTCATACTCACCAAATACATGTGCATCAACATCAAGCACGTAAAATGCATAAATATAACTATGGGGGATGAGTAAACATGATATTCTATGGACAATATAAGCCATAACTAAGGTGTGATAGGCATATCAATATTTCAAGAGCCATCTCGCTCAACTATCGCAACCAGGTCTAAACATGGTCACTAAAATATAAATAATCACGTGGTCTCACAAATCTGTTTTAACATAATAGAATAATGCGTGGAGCAAACGAAGGCATGAACACGACCAATTTTACATGATGACATATCCGTAGTAAATGTTGCACTACATAAGCAAATTCCACCCAACGTAGAATATAAATTCTCCATAGGAGTATCGCTAGGCCCCCAAAACTTAATCAAACCATTTAAAAATAAGTAATCCTCCAAAAGTTCAACGTACACTTTCTTACTTTCGCACGTGGAAACTCATAAATGAATTAAGCACAAGGAATCATATCCCAACACAAATTATACTCAACCGCTGATTTGTGACTAGTGCCAACTCAAATGCTGAAAAGTAACATCTCCAATCCTTTCATGTTCACGTCCTTCCAATTGCATAGATTACACAAATTATTCATGATTCGCTACAACTTTGTGAGATCTAATTCATCACACAAATCCTCTCAGGTGACCATCCAGGGCACATACAATCAACTATCTAACTATTGACACACTCCCGCAGTCTGCAATCTAAAGGGATAATCTGCCTCTAAAACCCCCGATCTCTAAACCTCGATAATACAAGAATCTCCATACTTGATTACCTCATGAGAAACACTCCATCAATATTTCGTGTCAGGTAGCAAAAATGTTAACATCAAAGGTTACCAACTGCGCGATTTCTGAGTACTTAGTCAAAACATCCACACATCAATACACAATGTGTCTTCTACAACAAACACCCTTCTCATGGATATAAGATAATACTAGCATTTTCTTGAACATCTGAAGTCTCTCGTGTTGTCTAGAGCTCATGACCTTCTTTTCAAAACTGAACCTCAACCTTGTCCATTCAATCCCAAGATCACCGCAGCTGTCATGATATTTATATGAAAATACGAGAATTTTATCAACTCAGAATCACATATAGGATAGTTCTCCAACATAAGCATTCAGAAGCATACCACCTAACTCAATTCATGATACACTCACAATATGTTACTAAACTTTTCATGCCCTTAGAAGTCATCAACTTCCAAGTCGTGGTAAAAACCATCGTAAACTCTTCAAAACCCATTTGCACACACTCGAGCCATTAGAACTAAATCTCTCTAAATCAACCAAGTCCCGTAGGCTGCCAAACTTAAAATCCCAACCTCAAAAGTGTCTGAAATTCCCAATTATACCGAAGAAACTGATACATGCTATTACTATGCTGGCCTAAGCTACCGTTGACTAGCCCATATTCTTCAATTACTCTAAATCACATCAATGATGATACAGAAGTCCTCCAAGTTCTAGTGATAATTCCATGCCGATCACAATTCTCAAAGCAAGCAAAGCATCTGATAAATCCTCACACATAACATCCTGAAGCTCAAACCCATAGGAATCATATTCTGCAAGTCGTCCACTCTACTCTAGTGCCCCAATACATAACCGAACATAACAAATTATCTGTGTTCCACTGCGCATCATCCCAACCATAAGAAGTAACCTTACATATAGACAACCGAGTAAATATCTCCCGTTCTAAACTATAACCACAATGAATGTCAAACCTAAGTCATTCAGCCATCCCCATGCAATCATTCAGGCGTAGCACATCATATATCTAAAAATCCCTATCCTAGTAAACCTCGATGCTACTCTACTTAAGTCACAACAAACCCACAAATGCACCTCAACCTAGGAACTATGACAACACACACCCACATGACCCAATCATTGACGGTAAGCTTCCCCACTTGGCCTAAAGCCATATTCATATCATCCGAGAACACCCAATAACTTCATAAGGAAAACCATACAACCTCGAAACTTATCATGAAAGATAACCAACATGTTAAACATCAACAAAACATCTAACTAGGTCTTTACTATGATTACAACTTGTATATGATCAATTTCTCCTCTCGAGTCTACTCTCGTCAACCAAGTGCAAGAATCCGCTCTATAATAGTAAAATACTGAAGACCCATCCGTACATCCGGACCTTAATATTGTACCACACTCCGAGTTGATAATCAAGTTTCCATATCCCGTGGCATTACACGTAAACCTTTCTCGTTATAGCAAAGCTCTCCAAGAGCAGTCCTTAGACACACAACACTTATCACATAGCTCTCTCGCAACTCTTCCACAACATCATCAAAAGTAGCTGGTGTTCAACAAATAACATGCTCTTAACAATGCATATGAAGGAATAGAGAGAAATCGAGTTTCCATATCCCGTGGCATTACACGTAAACCCTTCTCGTTATAGCAAAGCTCTCCAAGAGCAGTCCTTAGACACATAACACTTATCACATAGCTCTCTCGCAACTCTTCCACAACATCATCAAAAGTAGCTGGTGTTCAACAAATAACATGCTCTTAACAATGCATATGAAGGAATAGAGAGAAATCGAAGATTACACTTGAAGCTGGATCAAAGCCGCACAATAAGGAAAGAAAGAAGGTGAATTTTTCTTAGGTGCCTTGTAGCCTCTCGAATATAAGAATGGACATCATCATACTTATCCGAAAGACCCTACTAGAACTTGCTCATGACTCGTAGAACCTATGAATCGAGGGCTCTAATATCAACTTGTCACTATCCAAAATTTCTCCAAGTCGTTATGGCACCTAAACAAACCCACTAGGTAAGACAACTAACACAATTTCTATATAAGCCAAATATTGTTAATAAATAAAAAATAATACGAGAATTATCATTACTAATCTTAAGAACTGGTGGTACAAGTCAGGAGCAACTATAATGTTGACAAGAAGAAAGACATCATCTGTATGAAAATATATAAACTGAATTACAATTCTAAACCGTCATGAACAAGATGATAGCTAATGACTGGAATGCTAAAGTCTTCAATGCTTATCCTCGAAATCCGTAGCCGTATAACTCCAAAATTTGCACGTTAGGTGTAGAAGTGTAGTATAAGTACAACCGACCTCATGTACTTAGTAAGTATGTTAACTAACCTCAATGAAGTAGTGGTGAGGTTTTTAAGTCAAAAGATACTCACTAGTATAGCTTGTGTAGTTCGTAAGTAAGATAAATAACAAGAGGAAAGACGACAATACTGAAAGAATCAAATAAGAGGAATAACGAGCATGATTCTCAAACATACAACTAAACCTTTCTCAATAAATCAGGTTCGTGTGGAAGATACGATGTCCATAAAACAACATGAACCATATCCATAAATCCGCATAATAAGAGGAAAATATACAAGATATCAAATCACATGGCACGACAACACCCTTCGTGCAATACTACTCTTCCTCACCAAACGTATGTATAATAATACCAAACAAGGTAAAAGACATATATTTAACAATGGCGAAAAAGGTGGAAGATATGTTGATATCAGTAATAAACAATATATAAGACATGCATATAATCGTAACAAACAAGATAGAACGCATATGTATAACAACAACAAACAAGGAATAAGACATGGATGTAATAATAACTTACAAGGTAGAAGACATGTATTTAACAATAAAAAAGGTAGAGGGCATATATGTAACAATAAAAAATAAAGTAGAGGACATATATGTAATAATAGAAAATAAAACAGAAGGCATATATGTAACAACAACAAACAAGGTAAAGGCATATATGTGTATGAGAGGAAAGGACAAAGACCTTAAAATGCATATCTCTCGTCCTCGCTTGCACGAAAACACTCTTCATGCCATGAACTCTCATCCTCACTTGCACGAAAACACCCTTCGTACCAATATCATATCAAATCGCACAGAAACACCTTTCGTGATATAATATCAAATCGTATGGAAGGGTGTATAGCAATCATCCCCACTACACGGAAATACCCTTCTTTCAAATTCACTCATCCTCACTAAGCAAGGTAGGATATATAAATACAATCAAGATGGATGAGTACATATAATATGTTCCATGAGAAATATTCATAGCTATCGTACAAATAGGCAAGCCAAGATTTCAAGATCCGACTTGTCCAAATATCACAACAAAATTTACACTTGATCCTTAACATCAATAAGAACGATCAAGTAGCCCAAGAATGACAAGTTTAGAGGTCGTAATGTAAAGCATGACTACGACCACATCAATCATGCCAACAACTTCAAGAATAGCTCATCTTATTAATTTAATATGCGATATATATAAACACGATTTCTAGCATAGATAGTTGTACTCACATAGTCATAGAATTAAATAAACATAAGTCAAGAAGATCATAAAGTATAACAAGGCACAAATGAACATGTAATCTACCCCGAGCATGGATAACCCTGACACATGCATATATGCTTGTCGCCTTGCATATGCATCACTCCTATGCATCACTTCTGCATGCACCAAACAATATAGAAAAAATTTCCTCAAACCTGTAACTACCCGACCGATTGTTTTGAGCATTGACATTCCGTTCGGTGGCTTGAGGTCTTGATTAATTTCATATGATGTATTACAACTTGTGCACATGGTTAGTTTTGATTTTCGGGAAGTTCATGATTGATTCAAAAGAGTAATTCTCAATTTGGAAGCATTAAGTTGGAAGAGTTGACTAAGGTTTAACTTCTGAGTAAATGACCTCAGATTCATATTTTGATGGTAATTTTGGATTTAGGCATATGTCAGGATTTGGGTCCGGAGGTCTCTAAGATGATTTGGCTCTTTTTATCGAAAGTTGGCCATTTGAAGATTTAGAAATTTCATAAGTTTGACCATGGGTTGACTTTGGGGCTATCGGGTACAAGTTGTTATTCCGGGACTTGGAATAGGTCTGTTTTATCATTTGGAACTTTTGTGAAAAGTTTGATTTTGTTCCGGGTTGATATAATATGAATTAGACGCTTGGTTGTGAGCATATAAAGTTCTTGAATTTGAAGGTGATATGATGAGTTTTGGCATTCTTCCAATTGATATGAACCTTAACCGGTTATTGCTGAAACTTGGTAATGTCCTTCCCATGTTGGCCCCCGTTTCTTAGCATTAATTTCTCGAGTATTTTGAGTTACCTTCCTCAAATAAAGAATGCCCGATTTTAAAATATCAAAAATTTTCTATGCAGTTGTAATACCTTTCCATTCTCTGCTTTTGAGCCACTATCCTCACATATGCCAGATTTCGATGATCTTCAAGAAATTCCAGTTTAACCATTAATGCTTCATTATTTGTCTCCTTGTTTGCTTGTGAAGAACTTAGGGTTGGTTCCCCGACCTCCACCGAGATCAAAGCTTCAGTACCATACACGAGTAAAAAAGGTGTTTCACCCGTGCTCTATTTCATCGTTGTTCGATATTTCCACAATACACCCAGTAGCTCATCTGGCCACTTACCTTAGCATCTTCCAACCTCTTTTTAAGATTTTGAATTATTATATTATTCGTTGACTTCTCTTGTGCGTTACCACTCGAGTGGTATGGTGAAGATGTGATCCGTTTGATCTTCAATCCCTCCAAAGACTTTGTGACGCTGGAACCTATAATCTGTGGCCCATTATCACAAGTGATTTCTTTTGGTAGTCCAAACCGACAAACGACATGATCCTATATGAAATCAATCACTTCTCGTCTTCGATCTTTTGGTAGGCACTTTCTTCAACCCATTTAGTAAAATATTCGGTTAAAACCAAAAGAAATTTTACCTTACCGAGTCCTTGTGGTAATAGGCCGACTATGTCCGCCCCCATTTCATGAATAGCCGTGGTGACACCACCGAATGCAAAAGTTCTGCCGATTGATGCACTAACCGTGCATGAAACTAACATTTATCACACTTTTGTGCCAATGTCTATGCGTCTTCCTCTATCCGGGGCCAATAGTCGCCAGCCCTTATAAGTTTGAGAACCAAAGAGTCTGCATCGGAATGGTTCCCGCATACTCCTTCCTGAACTTCTCTCATCACGAAGTCAGCCTCCGATGTCCCTAAACACCAAGCCCATGGTCCTTCGAATGACCTCCTGTACAATTGAGGGTCAACAAGACAGTAATGAGTTGCCTTGGTCCGTAGCGCCCGGGATGCTTTTGGGTCTTCAGGCAATTTGCCATGCCTTATATATTCTATGAAATCATTTCTACAATCCCAAATTAAGTTGTTTGAGCTAACTTTACAATATATGTTCCCATCCAAAACTGAATGAATCAATTGAACAACCGCACCAGAATCAGTTCCTTTTATTTTTGTGGATGACCCCAAATTGGCCAATGCGTCTGCCTTCATATTTTCTTCCCTCGAAATATGTATAATTGACCATTCCCTTATCCGAGAAAGTAATACTTGAACCTTGTTCAAGTATTGTTGCATGCGCTCCTCCTTGGTGTCGAAAATTCTGTATACTTGGTTCACTACCAACTCATAGTCGCACTTTATTTCGATAACCTCGAAACCTATTCCTCGAGCTAGATCAAGTCCTGCGACCAAAGCCTCGTACTTGGCTTCATTTTTAGTTAATGGCATAGTTCTAATGGCCTGTCTTAGGGTTTCTCCCAAATGAGTGATTAATACTACCTTGAGATCGAACCCTTTTACGTTGGAAGCTCCATCCGTAAACAAGGTCCAAACACCGATACCGTTTCGAATACCAACACTACTTATCTAGTAGCTGAAGGCATTAATCTCGGACTAAAGTTAGCCACGAAATCGGCCAAAATTTGTGGCTTGATTGCAGTCCTAGGCTAGTATTCAATGTCAAATTCACTAACTTTGACTGTCCATTTAGCCAAACGGCCTGATAACTCAGGCTTATGAAGAACATTCCTCAAGGGAAAGGTTGTCACAACGGCTATAGGATGACATTGAAAATAGAACTTTACAAACATAATAAATAGGAAATTGCGTACTTTATTGTTCCCAGACCAGAACAACGCTTACCGCTACTTCCGAGACCGCTAAATAAATTAGCAATTGCTCACCTTCTACAGGTTTTGACAGGTTTTGACAGCAACAGAGGGCTAGATAAGTACCTTTTTAGATCTTTCAATTCGTGCTTGCATTCTGGAGTCCACACCAAATCCTTCTTTTTTTTCCAAAAGTTAAAAGAAGTGATGGCATTTCTCCGAAGACCTTTAGATAAACCTGCTTAGAGCTGCCAGTCTATCTCTCAACCTCTGTACCTCCTTCACACTTGTTAATTGGTCCAGGATATCCTCGATGGCTTTGATTTTATCGAGGTTTACTTTGATTCCTCTTTGAGAGACCAGAAACCCTAAGAACTTGCTGGAACCAACTCTGAAGGCGCTCTTCTCTGGGTTGAGCTTCAAGTTGTATTTTCTCAGAATGTCAAATGTTTCTTGGAGATGTTTCAAATGAGCTCCTGCATTAAGATACTTAACTAACATGTCGTCAATATAAACCTTCATTGTCGTCTTGCCTATCTATTTTTCAAATATTTTATTAACAAGCCTTTGATAAGTGGCTCCGACATTCTTAAGCCCAAAAGGCATCACATTATAGCAATATGGGCCAAAATTTGTGATAAATGAGATTTTTTCTCGAGCTTCCGGGCGCATCCTAATTTGATTATGCCTGGAATAAGCATCAAGAAAACTCATTAACTCATGCCCGGCCATAACATCAATCATTTGATCAATGTTTGGTAACGAGAAAGAGTTTTTAGGGCATGCCTTATTTAGATCTTTATAATCTACATGCATTCAAAATCTACTATTATTTTTAGGCTCTACCATTATGTTAGCTAGCTAATCAGGGTAATTCACCTCCCGAATTGAACCTATATTTAATAACGGGTTACCTCCTCCTTGACAAACCTATTTCTAACCTCTGCTATCGGTCATTTCTTCTGCCCTACCGGAGGGAAGTTAGGATCCAAACTCATCTTGTGAACAACTATTTCCAATGGAATACATGTCATATCTGAATACGACCATGCAAAACAACGAACATTAGATTTTAGAAAATCTATAATTTTTAACCAGAGTTTGGGATTCATCCCTGTTCCTAAGTGAAATTTTCTTTCTAAGAACTCTTCCAACAAGGCCACTTGTTCGATCTCGTCTGCTGTTGATTTGGTCATATATGTTTCCTCTGGTACCTGAAAAAACCTCGGCTCCTAATAAAATTATGACTCCTCCTCCTTTTTATTATCTTCAATCGTGGTGGAATAAGGCACTGGTTCTTGTAATTGCTATTTGCATGTTCATTTCCCTTGCTACTGGACACATTTAATTTGTTCATCTCCTTTGCAGCCGGTTGATCTCCTCTAATCAGCTTGATCCCTTCTGGTGTGGGAAATTTCGACAACTGATGATATGTTGAAGGTACAACTTTCATTTCATATATCCATGGCCTTCCAAGTATAACATTATAACCCCATGTCACCATCTACCACTTCAGACATGGTGGTCTTGGTTACTCCCCCGGCGTTGTTGGCAATAAATTTCACCCCAGGTCATTACACTTGTTAAGTTGAACCCAACCAGAAGTTTTGTTGCCAGAACTATGTTTCCAGTTAACTTTGCTTGCTCCAAGACTTCCCATTGTATGATGTTGGTTGAACTTCATGGATCAACCAACACACGTTTAATTTTTAAATTTACAACGTTAAGAGAAATTACTAGAGCATCATTGTGCGGCAGAAGAAGTCCATCAACATCCTCTTCTGTAAAAGTGATATCATCTTCTGAAACTTGTCGGATCCTCTTGCCATGCGTTACCGTTAGCTTTGTCTTCTTTGCTGCTGATAATGTCACCCCATTTTCTTCGTCTCCATTGAAGCTCATGTTTGTCGTCATACGAAGTGACCCTGTAGCCAGTTTTGATTGTTCTGCGACATCCCATTTTTTTCCATAGTTGCTATTGGCTCGGTAACTTAAAAACTCTCTGAGGTGACCATTCTTGAATAATGTTGCTACCTCTTCACGAAGATGTCGACAGTCCCTAGTCCCGTTGCCGTGAATTCTATGGAACTCACATCATAGATTAGGATCTCTTTGGCTAGGATCCGATCGGATTGGTTTTGGGAACCTAGCTTCTTTAATGTTCCTCATAACCGACACCAGTTCTACCAAGCTGATGTTGAAGTGTTAGTAGGATAACCTGGGATATGTTGAATCTCGGGACCTCGATACATCTTTCTCCTACAAAGATCTGTTACTTCGACCACGATGCGTCCTTTTATCGGAGGTGAACCTATCCGAAAACTTAAAACCTTTATTTCCACGCCCATCGCCCTTTTCGTAAGGTTGAAAACGACTCCTAGAGGACTTCCGATCCGTATCAAAATCTCTTTTGAACTTATCTTGATTCCGTCCTTTGGAAGACACCGAAGAACCCAGTTGATCATCTTCTATTATGATCTTTGACTAAATCATCACGTTGGAAGTCATCCCCACGTTCATTGTGTGTTCCAACATTATAGGAATTGTTGACATCGTTAGCTACCATATCTGATTTTTTCTTTTGCTAAGAAAGGAATCAAAATTGCTTAGTAACAGATAAATGGATCAAAGTAATTACACTATTATCAAGCCACACGATGGGCGCCAAATTATTTGCCCGTAAAACGCTACAATTGAATTTGTAACGTGGTTTATAGACACATGAATTAATTTGACCCAAAGATGTGTAACAAATAAGAACAGAAGTAAGATTATTAAATGAATATAAAGGAAATACAAGCATGACTATGAATTTAGCTTCTCCAGTAGCCTAAGCGAGAACAATATTAAGAACAAGGTAAAAAGATAATGTTATAGAATGAGAGCTGATTCAATCTCTTTAGTACAGAATGTTTCATGTTGTACATTGGATACTAATTCTCCTATTTATAGCTCTATTTAGGGACACAAGATTCCCAAATGAAGCTTCTCTTGAATGAGAATAAAATCGTCATTGATGACTGTATAACGGTTGGCTATAAATGCATATATTCTCTATAAGGGTTGTTCATTAAATGCTACCCGATATCAACTCTTCAAATATTTGTTATCGGTTACCTGTCTTCCGAATTCACCGAACACCGGTCACTTGTTCGCATCCGGTACCAACTACTTGCTGACTCACATCTTACATGTCATCAGCTCCACGTGTCACCTCCTCATTCATCCAACTGTCACTAACCACTTTTACTGCATACTTTTGTATCTCTTCTTTTCTCAAGTTGTATTCTACCAGTTTCTCCAATGGCATAATTATCTGTTAGATGGAAACAGATAACATGCTAACTGTCAAAGCTGAATTTGTTCCAAAATATTTGACGTCTAGAAAAACAAAAAACATTAATTACTCCTTGTCCAAACCCTTTCTACTTTAATGGGGTTTTAATTGAGACATTTAAGAACGACATCACAGATACTTTAGACAAACACTAATATGATTAACGCTATTAAATGTTTTTCTTAAAGGGTGTGCGAGAATGTTAAAAACAGACAATATAGAGCAGAGGTCGTAACTTTAACGGCATTAATGTTAACTCACCTAGTGTCTAGCTTGATAGCAAGTTATTTGCAGAAGCTTCAAGTCTTACTCTTCAGTTTCAAGCAGAATCTCAGGATGTATAGCAGCAGTGTTAACATTTAGAACTCTCTGTAACTTTCTGTGGTCAAATATTTCCACTTCTACTGAGAACATTGAACTTACAGGCCGATGATCTGATAGTCTTAGTTCTGCTCGCTTGTAGAAGAGCTGTTTTATACCGTTTCCAAACCAGAGTATACGGTCACACCTGCATGATGTGAAGAAATAATTCTTAGTTCAATGGGCCCATCATCCACTGAGTTTAGAACCATGCACCAACTGGCCCATTGAAAGGAAAGTTTTCACTTACCATGCTGGTGATCTCCTCTTTTCCCCTTCTCTTGGAATTTCTCCACTGTATCTGTCACTGTTGATTTCATACTTGTAAGTTGGTGCAAAGTTAATCAACCCTTCCTTCCAACCAGCAAAGACATGTCCATTTCGGAGTTCTTTGCATAACTGTCCATATAATGAAATACTGTTAAACTTATTGTTACTGGAACTTTGCATATATAAAAATCAAACTGTCCAAGAAGTAAACGGTGAGTGATTTCCCTTCTGAAAGATGGGGTAACTTACTAATGATAGAGGAAAAACCCTCTAGTTTTAAAGATTTTTATTTACGACTCACCTGATCGCTATTGAGAAGTTCATCCCATTGCTTCTTGGCGATAAGCTTCCGTACCTCAGCATCCACCATACTGATTCGATAATTCAAATCTCCAAACCAGAATATCTGACTGTAGTTATTAAAGAAAGGCTATATGTATTAATATAAACTCTTAACAGTTTTGAAAGAAATGGTAAATGCAACTTTAATTACAGCTCTAGTTTTCTTTTTTCTAACACACCAGTTTTGGATATTCAACATGAATATTTCTTGCCAATACATTTTGAGCTTTGCCAATTCAGAATTTTTCTTCTTTTTCTTTCAGATTTCTAACAAGCAATTTGACACTGACTATATAATGGAAGTTCATATTGTTAGTAGTTGCCGTATTAACATCTGTAAAGATGAAATACTGAAATGGTCATTGATTCACTCTAAAGTTATTATCAGCAAATTTGGAACATATTCACTTGTACTACAAGACAAGAAAGCAAAGAACCAGAAACTGATCTGATTTTATGTCTCTTTTCTTCTGTGCGTCCATGATAAAATTAAAGCTCATGTTAAATGGTTATACTTATATCAGTAGGCATGAAAATTGTCTACAAATTTTTTGTATTCAAATTTCAAACAGTCAACTCATCCAATAGTGTGCTAGTACAAATAAAACTGCTCTTTCTTCTGTGAAGAGAAGAGCCATGTGCCTACAATTCACGAATAAGAAAGAATATATAGCCGAGAGTATGATGTCAACTCGTAAAGTATCAACTTGAATACTTACTCATGAGATGGAATTGTTTGTGTTTCATCTGTATCTGTGTCAAATATGGATGAGAAACGAGTACGCCTCATGATTTCATTGACATCAGAGTTACGCCTTTGCTCAGCTCCATCCTTTTGACCAGATGACAAATGAGAACAAACAAAGCATAGCCGTGACTGGAAAAGAGACATGCTCACAGAAACAGATCCCTGTATAGCACCATCGATTAGTTAGTTGTTATTTTTATTCAAAGGCAGTAGCTTTGATTGGCATATGAACCATTGAGATTTATCAATTTCAACAGCTGAAAATGATGCTGATATTTGTGATACAATGAATATCTGTAGAACAAGTTATACCTTATTGCCCATGTACCCCATTAGTCCAATTCCAACAGAAGAGACTTGCAAGTTGTTTATGTGCCTCCTCAATCTTCTACGTACCCAAACTGATACATATATACCAACCATCTGCTTGCTGACAATACGAACATACATTGGACGTGACTTCACTGCATGATTTACAAGTGAACTTTCTTCTTTCTTGACCTCTGGAAATTCTTCAAACAAGTCATTTTCCTCGTCAGGAAATTGATCACAAAGAGAATCAACAACTAGAGGTACATGTTGTTGATCCATCCACATTAATCCTAAGTTTCCTGAGCTTTGGTGCACCCTCTTTAACCCTCTGCCATCGAAAGCAAGAGGGTTGTCTATGCTACCAAAACCAACTCTCGCGCAACTGCTCAAGACTCTCCTCAACTTGAAACTAGAAGAAGCAAATTGAGGTGTTGCATCAAGTGAACGTTCAGGCCAATCTAATCTACTATCACAAACAGTGCCATAGAAATGTATATTCTTTCCTAGGTTGTTTTCACGAAAGGAAGTTGTGTCCAGTGATGCATCTGCCATCATATCCAGTGCAGGAGTATCAACCACATGAGCAATTATGTCAGCAGCAGAAGAAGTCCTTAAAACTGGAGATGGTGGAGCACTATAACTCTTGAACTTAGTTTCAGGTTCTTGTGTTCTGTTTAATGTTCTTCGGATGATGACTTCCCATTTTGGAACTGGTCTTCTATTTTCTGCTCCCAGTACATTTCCAGCACTCAGAGGGACCACCTCTTGGAAGCTGTAACCAAAACCAATATCATATGAGATACAAGATAGATATCAGCAAATATCATCTGATACACAGTTTGTACCCAAGAATATAGATATCTGCAGGTTGTTGCATATAAAGCCATTCATCAATGTCTAGATCGTCATCTGGAAGTCTTCCAGCCACATTCCAAGTACCTACTGTAACCCTGCAGAAAAATCAGGGCCCTTGTGTAAATCTCTTCCAACTGGATTTCAGAAATGCAAATTGAATGTAAAGACAAACCTCACATCTTTCTTGTTAATATACTCAACCCTCAAGGTTTCTGATTTCCCTCTCCTGTGTCTTGGTTTCCTTGAGCAATACAATTCAGTTTGAGTCTGGCATTCGTTAAGCTTCCCCTGTTTTCTATGTCCATCATCTTCATGCACTCTTTCATCTTTGAGAGAGCAAGCTGGAATTTTGGCAAGAAAACAACTAATCAAAGCCTAGAACAAACACCAAGAAACAAATTTTCATGAATAATTTGGATACCATCGTCCTCACTCTCCGTTTCGGGGTCAACTTCATCTTCACTAAAATCATACACTTTAGGAGCAATATTCAGCCATTTCTTCATCACAATGGAGGGCCAAAAGGCCTGCACAATACAATTGTCTCACTTTACCATTCAAAGGAAATACAACTACTACTGAACAGACCACTAAAAAATACCTGAGATCTCCTTCCTCTTCTGGCTTTCATTACAAAAGAATAAGAGTAAATGCTGAAAGATTTTTTCCCAAACAGTGGCACAAAGGTTCAGACTGTTTGCAAGTGTTGTTGGAGTTTAATATCCATTTAAGGGGCAGACTTCTTTCCGCGAGATGCCAAATACAAAGAAGATTCTTAGTAAGAACAAATGGAAAGGACAGAAAGTATGCTGTACTCAACTTGTATTAAAAAAATAAAAAATAAATAAAAAACTTGAATGGTCCTCAATTTGTTGCTTTATTAAAATTGAAAGCTGAAGTAAACACAAATAAAAAAATAAAAAATATTCAGGGAAGTCATTTTCAACCACAAGAAATCTCCAGAAACTAGAACTTGATTAATGCTTGCTCTCCTCAAAAGTCTCAACAAGGAAAGTGAGCAAATATAACACCGCTAGTTTGAGGACATATTTTATACTAATAAAATATTCCAAATGCAAATCAGCTGCTTTATTGCATGGTTGTATATATTTTTATTTAAAAAAAAGATTAGGATCTAGTTATCTAGTAAAAAAGAAAAGGTAGTTGATCTCTTGTTTAATTAAGGCCATATTCTAATCTAATGTTGGGTGATCAAGCTACAGATGTTGGCTCCTCACCGCACTTAGAGCTAATATAAGCTTGACCAACCTACATCAACCCCCCCCCCCCCCCCCCCCCCCCCCCCCCCCCCCCC